>PVJS01031435.1:0-23435 GCA_004027185.1 Glis glis | reverse complement strand
CTCTCTCTCTCTCTCTCCCTCTCTCTCTCTCTCTCTCTCTCTCTCTCCTTAGTGAGGGCTTTCACAACATCGTGAGACCCGGTTTCAAAATAAAGTATAAAAAATAGGGCCAGGGGCGTAGCGCGGAGGTAGAATGCCCCTGCGTTCCATCCCCGGTACCGCAAAATTCTAAATATACTTCAATATCCACCACCCCTTTCATCATTAAATGGTAATTCTTTAGTCATGATCTAGTCATGAATATAACTTCTGATTTATCCTAACAAGAACATTTCCAACTATTTTCACTAGCTATCAGTCTTTCTTACCATGAATAGGTGCAGTCTGCTTTATTTGGTGAATATTTTCTTTATTTCCTTGCTCTTCAGACTTAGATATCAGCAAGGTTGACATTTCTGCACTTTTAACACACTTCTCTACTGTGGACTGCTGGCATAATCGGCTATTTTTCGGCCCAACAGATCTTACTTTCTACAAGAAAAGGAATTAACCTCTACATTAAAAATATAGGAATTACATTTATTTTCTATAGAATATACATAGGAAAAAGTATTTGTATAAATGAAGAAAGAGGAAAAATGAGGAAATGAGGTTGAAAGTGATGCAAAGAGAAGTAATTTGTAGAAAATTAGAAATGAAAGGAGAAAAATAATGTGAGATAAAACAGATTGGCAAGTTTACTAGATACATGGATTAGAATGTACTGATTTGTAATACACCATCTTCAGTAGGTAGGAGTTGAATTAAGAATCATTGTATATGTCAAAATTTCAGAAGAAATTAAAAATAAATAACATCTGGAAATCTCTTCATTGTATGGTATCTGGTCATAATCCAAAACCTTTTTTGAAGGAGCTGGCAACATGTGTTTCTATATATTTCCCTATAAGTTTCTCTCTCTCCATGAGTTCCTCCTTCCCTTGCTCTCTCTCTCCCTAGCTCTCTTCATCTTTTACCAAGCCACTCTTGCTTGCATAAGCTCTTCAAACCTTGTTCCTACCTCTGTGGAGAGCCTCATGTTATTCCTTCTGCCAGAGACTGGAGGTGGTCCAAGAACTTTAGATCCAAAGGCAATGTGACACACATCTTGATTTTTACTGTTCCACACACTACCTGTTCCTCTGTTAATGAACTGATCTGTGAAGGGAAGGTAATAATTGTACATTAATGGGTGTAATGACAACCACCACGGTACAATATTTTTGAAAATACAATTCAGGTACCATATGATCCATGATCTGAACCCACTCTTCCTTCTTCCCTCCCTCCCTTCCTTCCTTTTGTTCCTTTCCTTCCTCTCACTAAGTTACCCATAATGTTATGGTTAGATGTAGAATGTCCCTTGAAGAGCTCATGTATTAATGCTTAGGGTTGATATAATTAAGTCATGAGGGTTATAATTTCATCAGTAGATACATTTATTTTAATGGATTTACTGGATGGTAACCTAGGCAGTTGGGCTGTGGCTGGAGAAGGTGGGTCGCTTGGGTGTGGCCTTAGGGATTGTGCTTTTGTCTTTGAAGCCCTTGCTTGCTCTTTCTGCTTCCAACCTCCATGATGTGAGAACAGAGCCTTGCTTTCTCCCTCTCTCTGCTTCCCGCTGCCATGCTCTGAGCTCTGCAGACCCCGGCTTGACATGGACTGAACCCCAAATCTCCAAGAAACTGTGAGCAAATAAATCTTCCTTCCTCTAAGTTGTGTGGTCAGGTAGGTCTTCTGGGTTATAGCACTGAGAATTTTGACTGAGACACATATAATCCATGATCCCAATCCTTCCTTCCTGTTTGCTTTCCTCTTGATAAGTTGCTCCTGTGATCCGTCCTCCTTCCCTTCTTCCCTACCCTCCTTCCCTCCCTCTTGCTAAGTTGCCCAGGCTGGCCTCTATCCTGATCCTCCTACCTCAGCATGCCAAGTAGCTAGGATTACAGGTATACACCACTGTGCCTGGCTCCCTTCAGTACTTATTAAAAATGCAGCTAGGTGTGGTGGCCCATGCTTGTAATCCCAGTACGTGGGAGGCTAAGACAGAAGGATCACAGATTTGTGGCCAGCCTCAGCAACTTAGAGAGGCCCTCCACAACTTAGTGAGACCCTGTTTAAAAAAAAAGGGGCTAGGGGTATAGCTCAGAGGTAGGATGCCCCTGGGTTCAATCCCCAATACCACAACCAAAACAAAACAAAACAAAAACAGACACTGCATCAGACCTATACAATACTTTTGACAAAGTGAGGAAGGGTTCAGAATACTTTTAACAAGGTCCCTTAAGTAGTTTTTATACTAACCATCATTTGACTTTTTTTTTTTTTTTGGTACTGGGACTTGAACCCAAGGGGCATTCTACCTCTGAACTACACCTACAGCCCTTTTCATTTTTTATTTTTGAAACAGGGGTTCACTAAGTTGCTGAGGGTGGTGGCCTTGAACCTGTGATCCTCCTGTCTCAGCCTCCCAAGTACTGGCCTTAGAGGTGTGCCCCCACAATGCCTTGGTTTTCACCATCATTTGAGAACCACTACTGCAAACTTTTTCTTCAAGAAAGAAAAGCTACTAAAAATGCATCTTGTTTTCTATTTAAGAAAATAATTTAAATAAAATTATCCAACTCAAATAAATAAATACATAATTGGCTACTCTCAGGCATTTTCTAGAGGTGGCCAGTGACACAACATGAATGAGACATCGCTTTTCCTCAAAGAGGAGGAGTAAGCAGTTCACAGAGTAGTGGGAATAAAGAGGAATTAACCTCTTCAGTGGACCTTGAGCAACTGATACCATTTCAAGAATAATAGGTGTAGGGTACCCTGTGCAGAAGAAAGCACCTGAGTACAGGGTGGAAGAGGGGAAGGGCAACTATGCTTGAGGAGTAATGAGTGACCAGGTTAGCTGGAAGGCCAGGCTAGGGCCATACCAAAATGACCCTTGAAATGCCAAGAGCATATTTTATTGTATTTTTTAAACCTAGGGGCATTCTATTTCTGAGCTATACCTCTAGGCCTATTTTATTCTTTTACTTTGAAACAGGGTCTCACTAAGTTGCAGAGGGCCTCACTAAGTTGCTAAGGCTGATTGCAAACCTGGGATCCTCCTGTCTCCGCCTCCCAAGTACTGGGATTACAAGTGTATGCCACCATGCCAGGATCCAAGAGCATATTTTAAGTTGAGTAGGCAATAGAGGATCCCTGAAGGTTTGGGGAAGAGAGCAAACTGGTGTCACCTCCAGGAAAGGGCAGGTGTGCTCTGCAAATCCTCCTGCCTTTCCTTCTGGGCATGCAGCATTCAGATGGGTGGTGTGACTGAGTTTGGGCTACTGGAATATGAGAAGTGTAAAGCATTTGCCGATCCCTAACACCTCCTGTATGACCCACTGTGTTCTCTCTTTCTTCATCTCACGACAAGATGCAGAAAATCCTGTGGAGGACTTTAAGGCCCCCCAGGGCACTAGGTGAAGGGAGCCCAGGTCTTTGGATGACCATGGGGAAGACTGTCCATATAACTCAGGATTGAGGGGTTCTTTGTGACTGTGGTTAACCTCCTCTGACGAGCAGAGCAGGTGAGGGCAACAGCCCTTAGCTAAACACTGCCCACTACCTGGAAACCTGCAAGACAGGTGGGCCCCACCTGCAAGACAGGACCAACTTGGATATTATAATGGTCCTTGAGGAAGTCCATATTGCCCTCCAGTCCTGGATACACATGAGCTATGGTCCGAGTGTACAGTATCACATGTCCATGGCATTGTCTGAGCTCCATGTACTTCAGTAGTGCTTCCTATCTGACCTGCTACCCTGAAACAATCCCTACAGCTGGCTAGGTGGTCTCAGTAGCCTCTGCTGTAGAGCTGTAATTTTACATATGTGAAATTGAAGTCCACTCTTATGTAAGAACCTAAGAAAAGGCACACAAGTTTGCGAACATACCATACACAGGAAGCTCCAAATATTTAGGTCTGTATGGAAGTTATGTATGTAGATGTATGGCTTTTTATATAGATGTGTTCATAATGAAGTTGAATATATAGGCAGAGGCTAGATCACTGAATTGAACTGCAAGAGCTTCTGCTGGACAGAAGACATGAGGTAGATATTGACATAGTGAGGAGGTATCATGCCAGTGTTCTTTAAGCTCCCTAAGTCCTATCAGGTAGAAGAGAGATTTCACTTGTCTAAAGGACAGAATCAAGACTAGTATGTAGAAGTTGTTGCAGGAAGCTTTTAGCCCAACATAAGGAATATCTTTCTCTAATTCAAGCATACATCAGATGACTCCCTAATTTATATCTCCAGCTCAGTCTTTTCTTCTGCACTCTATCGCTTATATACAGTAGCCTTCTCCATCAACTCTTCTCTGATATCTCAGAGAAACCTCAAACTGGAAACCTGGCCTAAGGGAGGGCACCACAGTCCACTTGAGCAGTCAGAATCTGGTGTCATGCTGACACCTCCTGCCACCCTCTCCATATCCACTCCTTGTCCACTTCTCCCTATCTTCTCCACCAGCATTGACATTCAAGTGGCCATATTCCCTTTTTGAGATGGCCACAAAGCCTCATCAGTGATTTACTGTGCCTGCTCTGGGGGGTCCTGCCCCATCCTTTCTCCAGAGAAGTCTTACACAAACACACATCTAGTGGAATCATCTCCCTTCCTTGGCTGAAGCTCTTTAATGGCTTTTCAGCTGCTCTTAAGGATTAAGAAGAAAGCCTTTCACATCACCTGTAAAACCTGGGTGTGGGTGGGACCTGAAGGGAAACACACCAAGAACTGTGTGCATGTTTGTTTGTATAACTTTGAACCTCACTAAGATGTATAATTACAATGCACCAACAAAAAGTATTTTTAAAAAAAACTGTTTTGATACATCTTCATGTCTTAAGCCCCTCATTTTGTGCTCTCTCAGCAGACTGGCCTTCTCAGTTCTTTCTGCCTGTCCGAGTGTCTGTACATGCTGTTCCCTGTGGAGAGAAGGCTCTTTTTTTCTCTTTTGGCTTTCTTATTTCAGCTCAGTGATCAAGTCTTCCTGGGTCAGGGTAAGTTCCCCCAACAGAGGCACTTCCACCAGTAAACTTGCCCTCACAGAACTCGTCAGAATCTCATGTTTACATGTATCTACAGCATTCCCTGATTACTGTGTGCTTCACTAGATGTAACTCAGTGGCCTGCATATGTCATCCTGAACTGCCAACACATAGCCCAGTGCTTGACCCTAACCTGATAGGTCCTTGCTGAACAAAATGAATCACTAAATGAAATGAGTCAGAAGGGAACTTAGATGAAATAATCCAAATATTTCTAACTATGGTTAGAATTTCATTTGAAGAAAAATCCACCTGGGGGTTTTATGTGCCAATTAAGGAGGAAGACTGGACAGGATGGACAACTCCAAAATGTGGGGTCAAGAGAAGGCTCAACAGTTTAACTGACAAGGTTCTCAGCCACAACAGTGCTATGGAGCCGCAATCGATGACTATTCAGGTTACATCTGAAATATCCTAGTCTGGCCAAATGGACTTGGCTAGGTGTGCATCTGTGTTCTTTCCTAGCCATTTATAAATTTTCTTGATTTGTTTTTTCATATTCTTTGTCTAAATGCAGGTTCATCCCAATTGGTTTAAGTTCTTTGTGTGAAAGACAATTTATTTGGTATAACATTTACCCTTCTTTGTCTAAATGCAGGTTCATCCCAATCGGTTTAAGTTCTTTGTGTGAAAGACAATTTATTTGGTATAACATTTACCCTTCTATCTGAGGAGCTCAGCTTAGCACATGGTAGATAATGGTTAAATCTCACCAATTCAACAAAATGAACATACTAACTCTTCATAGTTATTAATAACTCCCAAATGCCTTGAATTTCTTAGAGGAATCTCTTGCTTAGCAATGGATACCCAGTGTCTTTTAAAGATAAACTTGATATGCTATAAACCCCTAAATCACAGAAAATTAGGTGTTATGTATTTTATTAGACAATCTGTGGTAGGATTTCTTTACAGATGAATCTACCACAGTGTATTTAAATTTAAACCTACTTTTAAAATTTTACACATTTTGATATACTTTTTATGCCCAAAAAACAAATTATAGCAAAACTCCATTATTTAAGATCTCTTTAAATAATAGATCCTTTGAAGCTTTTTATTACAATTAGTACATCAATTCTTAAAGCCTGGTTGGCTTTAACAATTCCCTGTTCATAGTTATATCAATTGTCATAATTGTATCTATAAACATGCATTATGCTGTGTATTTATTATAATAGGGCTTTAATTAAAACCTACAAGGAAAAGTATTTTAGATTCTTGGTTTCTAAAGTAAAAGGTAGAAGGCACAAAGTTTCTATAAGGAGAAAAATCTTCATAAAGGAAAATCACAAGCACAAATGCATGCCTTTTGAATTCTAAAAGGAGCTCTTTTAAGAGCTGATATCAATATGCATAAAATAAGATTAAAATCAAGATTAGATTAAAGTCATGCTGTAGGCATTTCATTTTCTTGAGTTCATGGGAAATGAACTTGGTGTAGGTCAGAGATGGTATCACTAATTATTTTGCTATTTTACTGAGGGGTTCGTGCCTTTGTAGTTAGATTGTAAAACCTGAGGGCGTACTCTCTGTCTTTTAAAAAATAAACATTCATTTTTGTCTCAAGATACAATGTTTTAATTATTATAGTCATTTAAGTTTGCAGGATTTTCAAAGCTTGACCAGAAAAACCTGCTGAATTTTCAACTCAAATCACAGAGGGGTCATGCTTAACATTTACATCTATTATCTAATGATCAAATTAGAATTAAAGCTGGCACCAAAGTCCAGAATTTGAATTGGATTCGTTTTTTAGTGTATGTGCATTGTTAGAAAGAATGTAATAATATGAATAAAGGCTGCTATAATATGTTGCTACTATTTAGACAACATACTTAACCTTTTTAAGCCTCACTTTCTTCAACCGTGAGATTGGAATAATGGTACTTAAGTCATGGCATTATTTTGTTAGATTATGTGAAAAAATAGCTATAACCTGTTAAATGCTGTTCCTCATAGGGAGAAAATGCTTAGTAAATATGTTACTAACACCTTCCATCTTGAGTAGTACTTAACAGCTTAAAAAGTCCATTTGCGGCCATTTATTCCTTCATTCGCCCACTCTCTGCACAGTGCCTAGACACTGAGTTTGGGGAGGCACTTAGTAAGCAAGGCGGCAGGGTGGACAGCCACCTCTTTCAAGGCTAAAGCAAGTAACTAATAAATAACCACATGATTAAGGTGGTGATTAAACCAGGCATGGTGGTGCATGCCTGTAATCCTAGTACTTCGGAGGCTGATACAGGCGGATCATAGGTTGGAGGCTAACCGTAGCAACTTAATGAGACCTTGTTTCAAAATAAAAAATAAAATAGGGGTCGGGGTATAGCTCAGAGGTAGACCACCCCTGGGTTCAATCCCCAGTACCATAAAAAAGTAAAAATATATATATAAAAAGACTGTGATAAGAGCTATAAAGGGAAAGTCCAAAGGGTTATAAGTGTGTTTGCCAGAGGGTTAGTATCTGGTCTTTGTGGCCAGGAAAACACCATTCAACTTGAGACCTGGAGATTGATGGATATCACAATGGGTACTAGATCTCTATTCAATTTTCAATTCCTCTGTGTGTGATATTATTAATCTATCTCTGCAAAAGAAGAAACTGAGGATCCTACACTCAGAGAAGGGGCTCAGAGTCTATGGGCCCCAGTGCCTTTTTGTACATTTTTATTTAAATTGCATATGATGCTGCCCTTAGTGGGCCACAAGGGACTTGCAGGACATTCTTCCCATATCCAATATTCATTTTCTATGCAACTTATACAACCATCTAACTCAAAACTTTGTCTTACTATCTGCAAATGGATCTATTAGTGATTGTATAGATGAGTACCAAAACTTCATGGAAACAGTATTCAGTGCATATGATGAGGACTAATGGGGCTTACAAAGAACCAAGCACAGAACATATTACCACAATATTCTTTGTGAGAGGGAAGAAAGCCAGAGGTGGGGAAACTGAAGTGGTTTCAGCGCCAGGCAGGTACCACACACCTAATAAGAAGGCACTCATGGAATGGGGGAATTGTGGCTAATTTGAAAGTGCATGTCCAACACAAAATACTTTAATTAAAGCCTTTTTTAGACCTTTTGGAGGACTGTCAGTGTGTAAAATTTGGTAGTATAATGGATAGCAAAGCAGATAAGTAAATAATTAAAGTAAGAAAGACCTTGGGCGATTACAATCTGTCTGCAACGTTCACAAATAATTAAAATTAGTACTTAGCCTTACCTCATTAATAAAAAGTTTAAGACATTTTTGAAAGGAAATAAAATACTAAAACCTAAAATTAGAATATTTTTCTCAGTGGAACTGGAGTAGGACCTTAAATGGTGTAAAAACATTATTTGGGTGTAAAGTTATTGGGAGATGTTGACAAGATAAAAAGTAATAATTCACAGGATATTACTTTTCTTCACAAACTCATTGTATTAAAAAGTCAGAATTAGCCTAGCTTTTGTTTCATATTCTTAATGACCAAAGAGGTCTCTCTCTCTCTCTTTCTCTCTCTCTCTCTCTCTTTCTCTTTCTCTCTCTAAGGGAAATTATGTTATTATCTTAAGAAAATTTTCTGTTTGGAATAATGAGCACAGCTTGTGCTCATTATATAAGCACAGCAAGTCTTGGTGGGTAATCTGCATCATTTGGGCTTGGAAACAGGTCATTGTCCTGTACAACCAACAGGCTCCCCAGGAAGATGATGCTCAAAATTACCAATGAGAGTTTGCTCATAGAAAGTCAGCAGCTAAGATTGCATGTGAATCAGGTGTGGTGGTGCATACCTGTAATCCCAGTATGTGGGAGGCTGAGACAGGAGGATTCCGGTTCAAGAACAGCCTCAGCAACTTCAAAACAAAAAATAAAAAAGGGCTGGGGTATAATTCGGAGGTAGAAGGCCTCTGGGTTTCATCCCTGCTACCAAAAAAAAAAAAAAAAAAAAGAATGCATCTCTGAAACCATCTCTGGCCACATCTCAGCACTACCACTCACTAATTCTTGATCTTTGTGAGCCTGTTTCCTCATCTACAAAATGGTGATTATGCTGTGAGAGAGGACTCAATGGGAGAGCTATGTAAAGGGTTTAGTGCTTGGAATGCAGTGATGCTCAAATCAATACTGATTTTCTGTGCAATTTTATAAAGCCATGTAACTAAAAACAATAAAGAGGATTCCTGAGATATATGTGTGTGTGTGTGTGGGGGGGGTACTGGGGATGGAAACCAGCAGCATTCTACCTCTGAGCTATCCCTCCAGCCCTATTTTATTGTTTATTTTGAAACAGAGTCTCACTAAGTGGCACAGAGCCTTGCTAAGTTGCTGAGGCTGGCTGTGAACCTGCAATCCTTCTGTCTCAGCCTCCCAGGTTCTGGGATTACAAATGTGTGCCACCATGCCTGGCTCCCTTATATATTTTAAATGGAAATATTGACATGAAGTAGAGTTATATATTTTAATTTTGCAGCAATTCTTATGCATTTTCAAAATACAGAAAATATAAAGAAGAAACCAGAAATGTCCCATAATTAGAAAATTAATTTTTAAAATAGAGAGCAAAAAAAGGTATTATAAGAGAAGTAAAAGTCTTATCTCCTTGCCCCTACAAACACTAGTTCCTATTTCCAAAGTTTATTAAGTTTCTGTGTTTCCTTAAAAAAATTACACATATACCATATCTAAGTGACTGTCCTTTTTATTTATGTCAAAAGAATCATACTGAAACATCATTCTAGGTTTCCCCTTTGAGATCTTTCCAGACCATCACAGGAAAAGCAGTAGGTCATTCTGTGTGTATCTGCACGATATCTAATTTTATGGCTATTGAATCAATTCCCTACTGTATACAAGTGGTTTATCTCCAGGTTTTTGTTAATTCAAGCCATGCTGTCACAAACTCATAAAGGAGAAATGTCAAGGTTGGTACAAGTCAATCCTGTAAGAGTAATGCAATTATCAAACTGAGTCTATTTTTTACATTTAATATTATGTTTTGTTGTATTAAAGTTTTTCAATATTTGGCAGAAATTTCATATGAAAATTCAAATTCATTCTATAAATAGTTTGTGGCATCTTTGCTATATAACGGATTTCACAGATACTGGTCAATACTGTCAGAAATAAATTTCTAGCTGGGCGTGGTGGCACACGCTTGTAATCCCAGTATTGGGAGGCTGAGACAGGAGGATTGCAGGTTCACGGTCAGCCTCAGCTACTTAGTGAGGCCCTCGGCAACTTAGTGAGACCCTGTTTCAAAATAAAGAATAAAAAATAGGGCTGGGGGTGTAGCTCAGAGATAGATGCCCCTGGGTTCCATCCCCAGTACCGCAAAAAAAAAAAAAAAAAATTCTATGGCATCTTAAGAAAAGACACATATTTGAAAACAGCTTAGCAAGGTGAATTTTACTTTTTGCAAAAAGGGATTCTGCCACCAATAAGTCAGGCATGCATGAACAACATGGCAGAAAACTGCTAGGTATTTTATTTTCAGCATGGGGCTCCTATGCTGTGTTCCTATTGGTGGGAATATAGCCTCACAATATTTACGCCATTGGCTGAAGGGGATGCCTGGGGAGGGGTTGGCACTCACAATTTCTAGGAAATGCTATCTTTACAAAAATACAAGCGCACACAAGGTTATACAATGGCAGTTTTACAAAATGGAGCCTAAGTCAAGCTATTTCTTTGATAGAAGATATCTAATTATATTCTCACAATATCCATTCAAAAATTCCCTTCACACTTAAAAATTTTTTAAATAAAGGAATGTTGTGGGGCATGGTGGTGCATGCCTGTAATCTTGGGAGGCTGAAACAGGAGAATCACAGGTTCGAGACCAGCTTCAGCAGCTTAATGACACCCTCAGCAACTTAGCAAGACCCTGATTCAAAATTTAAAAACAGGGATGGAGGTGTAACTCAAAGGTAGAATGCTCCTGAATTCAATTCCCAGTACCAAAAAAAAAAAAGGAGTGTGACTAGTTATATTTCATTTTTTAATTGATGATGGGGAAAGAGGATACATTATTCAAAAGTAAGTGATGGCTTGAGTTTACTTTTAATTATTATCAGATATTGGAACTAAAAGTTGTGAGATCTTTTTAACAAACAATCAATCCAAAGACAAGGTTAACTAAAAGTTGGAGTTTAGAAAGGAAGAGTTAGTTCTCTTAGTTCTGAACTAAGAGTGTCTTAGTTCAGAATCTAACTCCTTTTCCTTTAGATTCTTCTGTTTCACAGTAAGAATTTTTTATTTGAATCTTGCTTTCATAATGTGGAACCCAAAGAATTCTAATTCAGATTTCACTAATGACAAAGACAGTTGACTATTTTATGTTTTCTGCTAGATGCATTAATTTACCCATTTGCAATTGTCCTAGAAGCTAGGATGTCAGTCACTTCTTACTTAAAAAAGGAGCAAAAACACAGTAAGACTGCTGCTGTAGAAAGGAGGGCACTTGGGAAAACTGCCTTATAAGTTTTAAGTAAATTACTAGTTTTGATTTGTGCTTAGCAGACCACTGCATCCTATCATTAGTGGCTGAATACTCAACTTTAATAACCAGGCTTGATTCTCTGGTTCAATTAAACTGTAGTCCCTTAATGGAAATAAAATCATCAGATGCCACAGTCCTCTGCAGACTAACAGTCATTAGCTAATGTGCACTGGGAATTGACAAAACGAATAGTGGGAATGTGTCGCTTTTTGGAAACACAATTATTTTATTAATTTCATTAAATGCTCTTGATCCAGCTATATGACATTCAACAAAACACACTCCAAAACATTTACAAGTTTCAAGGTTTCCTTTTTGGCTTGTATGAAAACAGTTGAAAGCATCCATAGGAAATAGCTCCTTTTCTCCAGAGGTCTCACTGGGATCTCTCAATATGTGCATAATAAAACATCACAATTTACATGAGTACTACACAGTCAATTATAAGAGCACACAGGCATTTTCTCATGCAATTCAAATTTCATCATGGGGAGTCCACTATTTAGAAAGACACAAAAACAAATAGTTCAAATAAATATCTCCCGACTTTTCTAGGATTAAACATTCTGTCCTTGGGCATGTTCATTAGCTATACCTTTCAAATAAAATATTTTACACAGAGAACAATAATTATTATTATGTTCACTTATAGTAAGCTTCAAAGCCATGAATATCAGTATCAGCAATTGAAAAGCATCTGTGGAAAGAGAACCACAAAGTATAATCAATGTATGCATATGTAAATCTTAGTTCCTGTATGTAGGCAATGAGATTGACTTAATAGGAGCAATCACAAACCCGAAGGTTATAAATGCATATAAATATAATTGGGATTCACAGGGCAGAAGAAATATGTTATTAGGTTCTGCTTATTAATTTCCTCTATATATGGCTGAATTGACTATTATTATGCATTGGGAGCCCATTTATGGAATTTGCAAAATATATACTAGTATTCCTCTGAAAGTTGGGTTCAGATGTAGTTTATGAGAAAGTTTCTGTTTAATTATAATATTGAATGAATGCTGAAATAAGTATTTATTCAACTTCTCCTTAATCTCATACATTTTAAGTATCCTTGAACTTCAAATAAAAATACACACTTAAAATAAGTGTATATAGACTTGCATTTTTTTATTTGTAGACATAAAATATTAAGCTAGAGGGAAAGAAGAAAGCAAAGCATTTATAATTGCAAAGTTATCTGATAGGGTTAACTACTCATTTCTGTTATCAAAAGTAATCACAGCATATTAGAGATAAAGAAGGCATTTGTTATAAAAATACTCTTACTCATTACATTCGGTGACAAATCTTCCTTAAGACTGAAATGTGACCTGAAGTGCCTATAGCAGATGTCTGGGTAGGGAGATCATTTTGCTCTTTTATATATTTCCTAAAGGCTCTTCAATGAACATGGATTATATATAACCTTTCTTTTTCTCTCTCTGTCCAAATATAGATATAATAAATACACAAATTCTCACTATTTACCATCTTTGCTACCCAAAAGTCCTGCCTAAAGTTGGTAGTTGTAAAGTAGGTGATGGGCACATGGGGTTAGTAAGTATCATAATGAAGGGTTAAAAATGTACTACCAGGTGTGGTGGCGCATGCTTGTAATCCCAGTACTTGGGAGGCTGAGACAGGAGGACTGCAGGTTTGAGGTTAGCCTCAGCAACTTAGCAAGGCCCTCAGCAACTTAGCAAGATCCTGTTTCAAAATTAAAAAGGGTTGGGGGTATAGCTTGGTGGTAGAATGCTCCTATGTTCAATCCCCAGTACCACCACCACCAACACAATAAAAATGCACAGCCTATTAATACACAGTCTTCCAGCTTTTATAGTGAAAAAGTTATGAAATAGGTCCAATTCACTCGGACTATACAATTTAGGACATGCAATGCTGATGAAGACTAATGTGCAGAAAATACCTTAAGGATAAATGAACATGGGATGAATATAGAGTAAAATGAGCTCACTTTTGTAGCTTTCTCCACAGTTACCTCCTTCTCCAATCTCTTTGCAGACCTCCCCTCATATTGTGACCTCCCTCTCCTCCCCATCTGTCATCTGAGAATCCATCAGTCCTGCCAGTTCCCCCTGCAGTTCCTCTCAGGGCCACTGCTTTCCACTTTCACAGCAACTGCAGTTGGGGTCTTTACCATTTGATGCCTAGATTGTGCAAAGACATCTCAGTTGTACTCCATCTCTGGTCTCACCTGATTTCAAAGTTCACATTGAATCCTGCTGTCAAATTAAACTTCTATAAAAGCAGTTTCTTTAGGAATATGAGGCACATTCCAATAGTATTCTTCTACCATAGTTGTTCTGACCAGTCCTCTTAGTAATCCCATGAAAACTTATCCATGCTTTTCACTGTCCTCTGGATATTGCTCACTCTTCTGCCCCATCTTACATGTCCATAAATCTCATTTACACATAAATAGTTATATTACAACTACTTATTATATCTATAACAGTATTTGTATTAAAACTACTTATTATATCTATATAACAGTAGTTATATTACAACTACTTATTTACATAAGCATGCACTGAATACTTTCAGGATCTGTTTCCTCTTCCATAAGTGCCCTGTTAGCACAATCATCATTTTATCTTCCTCTGAATTCCTTTGGTATCTGTGTCACTGAACCATAGGACCTCTGTGGGGCCAAGAAAATCTATCGGTTCTCAGCCCTAACTGCACATAAGAGTTACTAGGAGAGCTTAAAAACCAAACATACCCAGCTGGGTGTGGTGGCTGGGCATGGTGGTGCACACCTATAATTCCAACATTTGGGAAGCTGAGACAGGAAGATCACAGGTTCGAGGCCAGCCTCCCCAACTTAGTCAGGCCCCCAACAACTTAGTGAGGCCCTGTTTCAAAATAAAACAAAGGGCTAAGGGTGCAGCTAAGGGAAAACACCTTTGAGTTCAATCCCCAGTATCAAAACAAACTCACAAAAAAATAAGCAACAACAAAAAAATTCATCCCAGGCCAAATTAAATTAGAATCTCTAGGGGTAGAGCTCAGATAGCAGAAAAAGTGTTTTTGATATTAAGTATTTCTAAAATGTCCCAGGTGATTGTAACCTATAAGGAGTTGAACTACTGTAGGTTTCTGACTTGTGAGTCCTAGTCACTCATTTGGTCAACAGTGCTGTCTGGTAGAGGCAGAACACTGATAGAGCTAGCATGTTTTGTTTGGTTCATGGAAAGTTTTCCAAAAATTTTAGACAATATTTTAAAACTAGGGGACTTGTTGAGCACAGTAACTGTAACTCCAGTATTGGTAATGTTGAGACGGGAGGATCACAGGTTCGAGGCCAGTGTGCGGTCACTAAGCAAGAGCCTGTTTCAAAATAAAAAATAAAAAGGGCTGGGGGTATAGCTCAGAGGTAGAGCACCCCTGGGTTCCATCCCCAGTAATCCCCCACAATATTGGAGGATTTATCATAACATTCAGATGCCCAACTCCTCTTTTATTTTTAAACAACATTGTTTCTCTATATTTAAACAGTAAAATATGATCATAATTCAGAAACAGCTAATATATCTTTCATTAGAAAATGGAACAATCATTATCTATGGTGAGGAACAGGAACAAATTAAATGCAGACATTGTATTTTACTAATGAGATTGCTTTGGTGACTTTCTAAATCAAAATAAAATCACTCATTCAAAGATGTTTGTCTTTCTTTTTTTGTGTGTGTGTGGTACTAGGGATTGAACCCTGGGGTGTTTTACCTCTGAGCTATACCCCCAGCCCTATTCCATTATTTACTTTGAAATAGGGTCTTACTAAGTTGCTGAAGGCCTTGCTAAGTTATTGAGGCTGGCCTCAAACTTGCAATCCTCCCGTCTCAGCCTCACAAGTACTGGGACAGATTACAGGCTTGCACTAGTATGCCTGACTTAGCTTCTCTTTTTGTTTGTTTGTTTGATATATGTTTTTGCTGGTGCATTGTAATTATACATCAATCATACTGAGGTATAGAGTGATAGGAATATGCATGCAGGCAACACTTGGCTGGAACTGAATTGCAGGTAAGCTTTCCAGAGTGAGAAGGAGTTTCCAATGTGCTGCCGTCCCCACCATTCCCTAACGCTCCCTCACAGGGGAGGGTGCTATTTGCCATTTATTGTATCCTTTGCATGAAAATACTGTTTCAGTAATGGAAGACCCATTTCTCTGAAGCAGGTTTCATCTCTTTCCATAAATGCCAACCCTAGTAAAGTTCATTGTTGAAGTAGAAAATGTTTCTACATGTCAAACATCCAGGTGGCCAGCCCAGTTTCTTCATTGATATTATCTTCTTAGCCTCAGTAGTGATCTGAGTTTGGAGCACCTGGTATATGGCAAGTACTATGTTCAGTGATAAGGATACAAAAGAATGAGGTACGGTGTGCCCTATTGGGAGGAAGTCACATTTTTTAGAGGGATGCAGATATATTATGCTTATAATTTTGGTGCCTCAGTGCTTACCTGATTCTGCTGGTCTTAGAGGATGTTCTCCAAATTTTATTTCAGTTTGGTGTAGTTTAGTCATGTTAAGCAGCTGTGTGATGTGTGGAACATCTGTCGTTAGTTGGCAGCTTCGTGGAATGATGTCTGTGGGTTCATCTGTTTGAAAGGGAATACCATATACAGCTGGAAATAAAGAAACATACATTCCCAAACTGTAAGTCACTCTCACCGGGACATACTGTATAAACGAAACCAATTGCAGTGAAGCATTTTAGAGTATGACTTTGGCTATGTTACCCAACCTTTCAGCCTTGATTTTCATGTCTGTAAAATGAGCATTGTAACTTTACCACTTACTTCCAAGGGCTGTAGAAAGGAGTAAATGAGATGAAGCATAAAACATGTGGAGTGAGTTCAGAGAACTGTGCAATCTTACTTAGCAATCTAATTTTATGAATCTAAAGTAAAATGAAATATTAGAAACTCAAAGACATATGTAAATAGGTATTTATAAATTCCAAATAATAAGCACATTCAATTTCTAGTCCTTGAGGATTATTAAATACATTATTGTATTTCATGAGATGGGACAGTTAAGAACCAAAAGAAATTGTGTTTATGAAGATGTCCTAATGCTATGGGAAAGGCTCAAAATAGAAGTTAAATGAAAATGAAAGATACACAACTCTCAACTGTAGAAAATAAATATGTAAA
Organism: Glis glis; assembly: GCA_004027185.1. Taxonomy (NCBI): domain Eukaryota; kingdom Metazoa; phylum Chordata; class Mammalia; order Rodentia; family Gliridae; genus Glis; species Glis glis. Next base: position 6,678 of record PVJS01031435.1, on the reverse strand, counting down.
ATGTATACAATAATGCTGGGTGTGGTTGCGCATGCCTGTAATCCCAGTACTTGGGAGGTTTGAGAGAGGAGGATTACAGCTTCAAAGCCAGCCTCAGCAACTTAACAAGGCTCTCAGGAACTTAGCGAGACCCTGTTTTCAAATTAAAAAAATAATAAATATAAAAATATAATAAAACAGGGCTCGTGATGTAGCTCGGAGGTAGAAGGCCCCTGGTTTCAATCCCCAGTACCACAAAAATGAAACAACAATAACAGTATACAATAACAAAAAGGAAGGAAATATACCAAAATGTAAAGCACCCTCAGGTAGTAAACTAAAGCACAATTTTCATTTTATTCTTCACAATAATTTCTATGTATGTTTGATTTTTTTTTTGTGTGTGTGGTACCGGGGATTGAACCCAGGGGCATTCTACCTCCGAGCTACACCCCTGGCCCTATTTTTTATCCTTTATTTTGAAACCAGGTATCACAAAGTTGCAGAGGGCCTTGCTAAGTAGCTGAGGCTGCGAACTCTGATCCTCCGGTCTCCGCCTCCCAAGTACTGGGATTACAAGCGTGCACTGGCTGTATGTTTGATTTTTAAAGTTTCTATTTTTGGAATGTAGTGGAATAATTTTGTTTGAAAACTGTTTATCAAAAGTTGTGGAGGAGCCGGGCATGGTGGCGCACACTTGTAATCCCAGTACTTGGGAGGCGGAGACCGGAGGATCTGGGTTCGCAACCTCAGCTACTTAGTGAGGCCCTCCGCAACTTCGTGAGACCTGGTTTCAAAATAAAAAGGATAAAAAAATAGGGCTGGGGGTGTAGCTCGGAGGTAGAACGCCCCTGGGTTCAATACCAGGTACTGCAAAAAAAAAAAAGTTGTGGAGGAGGATCCAAGATGGCGACCAAGGGAGATACCACGCTACGATCTCTCAATCACCATGAAAGCAAATTCTCGACAGGAGAAGAAAAGCAACACAAACCTGAAGTAAACAATGAAAAGTTTGAAACTCAATGGAATCAAAGCCAGAAGACAAAACAGAGGAAAGTAAAAAGCTCCAAGTGCCTTACCTAAGGGATGGCGGCGGCGCCATCTTGGCCGGACCGCGCCGGCCGCTACCGGCATTGCGGCTTCCACACGCTGCCAGCAGAGAAGCCAGAGACCTGTTGTAAGTTCAGCAGCAGCAGGTCAGCAGAGACGAAAGCAAGCAGCAGCTCGCTCCACACTCAAGACACCAAACGGCGGCAGCTACAGTGGCTGCAGCGGCGTCACCTTGGCAGGACTTTACCAGTGACTACCAGCATTGTGGCTTCTACACAAGACCAACAGAGACGCCAGCGACCTGCTGTGAATCCAGCAGTGGCAGAATAGCAGCAGTGAAGGCGAGCAGCAACCCGTTCCACGCGTGACACAGACCCAAACTGCTGCGACAGCAGAAGCGGCAGCAGCGCCATGTTGGTCAGATCCGCACCAATAGCAACCGGCATTGCAGCTTCTGCAGGCCATCAACAAAGAAGCCAGGGAGCTCTTCTAAAACCACCACTGCAGAGCATCAGCGACAAAAGTGAGCAGCAGTTCGATCCACACTTGGCAGAGTCCCTGGGACCCGGAGGCCTGACCAGAACCTGCAGCAGCGACTGAGCCCACCCCCTTAGTCTACAGACTAAGAGCAGTGCTCAATGAGACTGTAAGTCAACGAGCCGCCCCAGGTGGAGACCACCCAGTGCGGCTACAGGGACTCGCAGGATCTGAGACAGTGCAGATTGCTCCAGTGGAGGTGGGAGTGGGGTCTGCTGTGGGAAGCAGTAGATGCGTGGATAAGCAGACAGTCCCTAGCGACATTTGGGTGGGACAAACTTGCAGCACAAAGGTCGCAGCACCCTTATAGAGTTCCCGGAGATCACCACAGGACATACAGCTGTGGGACCTGGGGAAAATTGGACCAAACCAGCCCTCTTTGTGGAAAACGTGGAGTTCTGTGTTTGCACAGAATCGGGGCAAAGTGACACCTGCTGCTTCTGTAAGCAAAGAGAGACACAAGCCCAGGGCCCCCTGCTGGTGACACCTGCCATAGGTGTGGACAGAGAGAGACATAGGGACAGCCCAAGTGGATATCTCGGAGACCCACACTTGCAGTGAGAGGGGCAATAGTGGCACTGGTCGCCTGCACTGGTAGTGAGAGGCACCAGGGAAGCGTCCCAATCACTGAAGGAGACCAAGAATTGGGCCTTCAAATGGACATTATACTGAGCAAGTAAGAATAACCATTAAGTAAAGGCTATTCACCTTTAAGGCTCACCTAGTAGCAACTATCTATCACCAGGATAAGAAACTATAAAGGGAGAGGGATTAGACATAGGATCCTACAGAGTGAGAGAGAGAGAACTACCAAAAGCAACAAAGGTATAAACATAAGAAACCTGAAATCATGAAAAGGAAGAATAGCAAAAAAAAAAAAAAAAAAAAAAAAACCCAAAAAAACAAAAAAAAACAAAAAAAAAAAAAAAAAAAAAAAAAAAAAAAAAAAAAAAAAAAAAAAAAAAAAAAAAAAAAAAAAAAAAACAAGCCCCTACAATCCCACAAGAACCCGCCAACACAAAAGTGCAAAGATTGCCAGAAGGACAACTCAGAACTTCAGTAGAGAAAATGATACAGGATTTCTGAAAAGAATTCAGAGAGAGCCTAAAAGTAATGAAGGATCAAATAAGCAAAGAATCTGACACCCTGAACAGGAATCAAATAGAAGCTCTGAAGGAAGTGAAGGATGCAATAATTGAAATGAGGGCATCAATACAGACCATCAACAATAGACTAGACCACATGGAACACAGAATCTCACTCTTAGAAGATGACCTCTCCAAAAATGAACACATAGTATATAAATTAGAAAAAACAATTCGACAGCATGAATTGGACATGGAGGAGATCTCAGCCAGTCTTAAAAGAGCAAACTCTCTCTCTCTCTCTCTCCCTGTCTCTCTCTCTCTACCTAGTGAGGCCCTCCGCAACTTCTTGAGACCCGGTTTCAAAATAAAGTATAAAAAAATAGGGCTGAGGGTGTAGTGCGGAGGTAGAACGCCCCTGCGTTCAATCCCTGGTACCGCAAAAACAAAACAAAACAAAACAAAACAAAACAAAAACAAAAACAAAAACAAAAAAGAATAATAAGCATAGAAGAGGGATTAGAAGCTGAAACTGAAGGAATCAATAATATATTCAGAGAAGTAATATTAGAAAATTTTCCAAACATACAAAGAGAGGCCGATACACAGGTACAGGAAACATATAAAACCCCCAATAGACAGGATCAGAGAAGAAGTTCACCACACCACATAATAATCAAACTGACTAATGTAGAGGCCGAGGAGAGAATCTTAAAGGCAGCGAGAGTAAAAGACCAAGTAACATTCAGAGGCAAACCAAAAAAAATCACTCCTGACCTTACAAACCAGGTCATGAAAGCCAGGAAGGCCTGGAGCGACATATTCCAAACTCTGGAAGAAAACAACTTCCAGCCAAGATTTGTCTACCCAGCAAAGATATCTATCAAATTTGATGGAGAATTAAAAACCTTCCATGACAAACAGAAGCTGAAAGACTTTTTTATGTCTTCCAAACCAGCACTAGAGAAAATGCTCAAAGAGATTAATTACAAAAAATAATAAGGAAATGCCAGAACCAGAGAAACAGTGATTTCCATCAAACAAACAACTAGGCAAAGAACAAACACTACCTCAAACAGAAATTAAAACTCAAAATGTTAGGAATGAAAACCCATCTCTCAATAATCACACTGATTATAAATGGCCTCAACTCCCCAGTCAAAAGACATAAGGTGGCAAAATGGATTAAAAATCACAATCCATCTATATGCTGCCTCCAAGAAACACACCTTACAAGTAAAGATACACACAAATTAAAGGAGAAGGGGTGGAGCAAGGTAATCCACACTAATGGAACTCGAAAACAAGCAGGAGTAGCAATTATGATATCAGACAAATTAGACTTCAAACCTAAACTTATCAGAAGAGACAAAGAAGGTCATTTCTTACTGGTAAAAGGAACAATCCAGCAAGAGGATATAACAATAGACAACATTTATGCCCCAAACATAGGTGCAACCACTTTCATAAAAGAAACTCTTTGTGACATTAAATCACACATAGATCCCAATACAAGAATATTGGGAGACTTCAAAACACCTCTCACACTTAGACCTAAGGAACACAATAAACCAAATGGACCTAGTGGACACATACAGAATATGCCACCCAACTGCAGCTGAATTCATATTTTTTTCAGCTGTTCATGGAACTTTCTCTAAAATAGACCATATCCTAGACCACAAAGTGAGTACTAGCAAGTTAAAAAAATGTGACATAATCCCCTATGTCTTCTCAGACCATAATGGAATGAAACTAGAAATCAACTATAAGAAGACCAAGAGAAACCTCATAAACACGTGGAAACTGAATACCACACTGCTGAATGAGGAATGGGTAAAATAAGGAGAGAAATTAAGAAATTCCTAGAAACAAATGAACACAGAAACACAACATATCAAAATCTCTGGGACACCATGAAGGCAGTATTAAGAGGAAAATTCATAGCACTGAGTGCCCACATAAGAAGAACAGAAAATCACCAAATAAATAACCTAATGACACACCTCAAAGCCCTTGAAAAACAGGAACAGTCTAACCCCCAAGCTAGTAGAAGACAAGAAATTATTAAAATCAGAGCAGAAATCAATGAAGTAGGGAATAAAAAACAATACAAAAAAATCAACAAAACCAAAAGCGGATTCCTTGAAAAAATAAACAAGATAGATAAGCCACTAGCCAACCTAACCAAAAGAAAGAGAATCAACCCAAATTACTAAAATGAGAGATGAAAAAGGTGGTATTACCACCGACAGCATGGAAGTCCAGAGGATAATCAGAAACTACATTGAAAAACTATACCCCAACAAAACAGAAAACCTAGAAGAAACTGACAAATTTCTAGACACGTACAACCTTCCTAAGTTGAATCAAGAAGATAGAAAAAAATTAAATCAACCAATAGCAATTAAAGAGATTGAAGCAGCAATAAAGAGCCTACCATCAAAGAAAAGCCCAGTTCCAGATGGTTTCCCAGGTGAATTTTATAAAACCTTTACAGAAGAACTAATCCCAATACTCTTCAATCTATTCCGTGAAATAGAAAGAAACAGGACTCTCCCAAACATATTCTATGAAGCCAATATCACACTAATACCAAAACCAAAGACAGCTCAAGAAAAGAAAACTACAGACCTATATCGTTGATGTAGTTAGACACAAAACTTCTAAACAAAATCCTAGCAATGCGTATTGGAAACCACATCATGAAAATCATACATCATGACCCAGTCGGGTTCATCCCAGGGATGCAAGGCTGGTTCAACATACGAAAAATAATCCATGTAATCCACTACATAAACAGAACTAAAGACAAAAATCACATGATCATTTCAATAGATGCTGAAAAAGCATTTGACAAAATCCAACACCCATTCATGATAAGAACACTGCAGAGAACTGGAATAGAAGGAACATACCTCAACATCATAAAGGCAATATACAACAGGTCCACAGCCAACATCATACTGAAAGGGGAAAACTTCGAGAGTTCCCTTTAAAAACAGGAACAAGACAAGGATGTCCACTGTTACCACTCCTTTTCAATATAGTAGTTGAGACTCTAGCCAGAGCAATAAGGCAAGAGAAGGAAATCAAAGGAGTACAAATAGGAAAAGAGGAACTGAAACTATTTCTATTTGCAGATGACATATTATACTTAGAAGATCCAACAAACTCAATTAAAAGGCTCATAGAACTGATCAACAAATTCAGCAAAGTGTCTGGATACAAAATCAATCTTAAAAAACCAGCAGCTTTTCTGTATGCCAACCATCAATCCACTGAAAAAGAATTCCAAAAGATATTTCCACTCACGATATCCCCCAAAACAATAAAATGCTTGGGAATAAACCTAACCAAGGAGGTAAAAGACCTCTACAAGGAAAACTATAAAACATTGAAAAAAAAATTGAAGAAGATCTTAGAAGATGGAAAGATCTCCCATGCTCATGGGTAGGCAGAATAAATACCATCGATATGGCCATTCTTCCAAAAGTGATCTACAGATTCAATGCAATACCCATTAAATTACCAAAGTCATTCTTCACTGACATAGAAAAAATCTGTCCTTAAATTCATTTGGAACAACAAAAAACCCAGAATAGCCAAAGTAGTTCTCAGCAACAAGAATCATGCAGGAGGCATCACAATACCTGACCTTCAAACTATACTACAAAGCCACAGTAATAAAAACAGCATGGTATTGGCACAAAAGCAGACACATAGACCTATGGAGCAGAATAGAAGACTCTGAAACAAACTCACACACCTACAGCCAATTGATTTTTGACAAAGGGGCTAAAAATACCCACTGGAAAAAAGATACCTTCTTCGACAAATGGTGCTGGCAAAACTGGCTAACCATATGCAGAAAAATAGAAATAAACCCCACTTTCTCACCTAGCACAAGAGTCAATTCAAGATGGATCAAAGACCTAGAAATCAGACCAGAGACCTTGCAGCTACTTGAAGAGGGCATAGGCCCAACACTTCAACACATGGGCACAGGTAAAGACTTCCTCAACAA
>PVJS01031434.1:0-23404 GCA_004027185.1 Glis glis | reverse complement strand
ACACAATGAAATTCTACTCAGCAATAAAGAAAAAAATTATGTCATTTGCAAGAAAATGGGAGGAGAACATTATGTTAAATGAGATTAGCCAGTGAAAGAAAGTGAAGGGACATATGTTTTCTCTAATACGCAGAAGCTAGGGAGTATTGAGGATACAAGAGGGACTCCAGATAATGGAGGAGAAACCTCAGTGGATCCAGGGAGGTGGTCTCAGGGAAGGGGAGAGGGAAGAGTGAGGTTCATTGATGGAATTACTACCATCAACTATGTGTACATATGAGAATATACCAACGTCAATCTCAGTACTATGTATTGGGAAGGGAGGGCAAGGGAAGGTGGAGGAGGGCACCAAGGGATGTGTGCATCTGCGTTACTGTCAACAAGATTTTCATTATGATGTGAGACTATAAGGCACCAATAAAAGCACAGAAAAACAAACAAAGCACAACAAAAACAACAGAAATCAAGGCCTTGATTTCTGGAGCATGAGAGGGAATTCCAAATTGTAGAATCTCCCGTTTTACAGTTCATTCCTTGATGATTCATTTAACATCAGGTATTAAACAGTAATGGGTATTATTGTAATATTATTTATTAGCAGTAAATAATTACTCAAAGGGCAAACTACTATACATGAAAGTCAAATTATATATTTTTAAAATGTAGAGGAAATGGATGACTCAAAACAAAAATACATTTTACTAAAAGTGATACAAGAAGAAGTGCAAGTTTTAATAGAACAGTTATCACAGAAACAATTAGAAAGGGAATTAATCCATTGTGATTGCCATTCAGGTTTGATGTAATCATATCTAAATTCTATAGCACTAATAAATCGAATATTATTTCATTTCTCCTAGGCCATAGGTGGGTGTGGTGACCTAAACTGTAATCTCAGTACTTGGGAGGCTTGGGCAGGAGGATCACAGGTTAGGGACCAGCAGGCAGTAACTTAGCAAGACCCTGTTTCAAAATAAAAAAAAACAAAAACTGTTGGGGGTGTAACCTATTAATAGAATATCCCTGGATTCTGTCCTCAGCATCACAGAATAAATAAATAAGTAAATAAATAAATAAATAAATAAATAAATATTTTCCTATGCTTTAGAAAATTAACAATACTCTTTCCAAATCAGTATTTGAAGTTAAAACAACTTTAATGTCAAAATTTTATGTATGACACACGGAAAATTAGATTAATCTTTTTTCAAATACATATGCAAAGGTTATTTTAAAAATTAGCTAAGGGAACCCAGGAATGAATCAAGAAAAATACATTACTATAAAATATAGTTCCTAGAAATTCAAGTATGACTCGACAGTTATAGTAAGAAACATATTAAAATCAATAAATTAAAGAGGTACAATGTTTTCACACTACTAGATGCTGTAATGTCATTATTAAAATTCAGTTATCTTTTATTGAAACTAAATAAAGTTATGATAAAATAAAAATACCTATGTGTAATACTAAAAATTTCCAAGTGTTAATAGCTAATATTTTCTTAACTGGGGAAATAAAATATAAAATTGCATTTGATGATTCATGATGATTATGTCATACAGATTCAGTAAGTTGTTAAATAGACCTTTTTATTTTAAACAGAACTTCCTTAAGTTTCTGAGAACCTTATTAAATTGCTGAGGCTGGTTTTGTACCTGTGATCATCCAGTATCACCCTCCAAAGTACTGGGATTACATGCATACACCACCCACCCAACTTAAATAAATTTTTTCTGAAGAATAGCTACACCTGAAAAAATATTTTTCTTTCTAACTGTTATGGTTATATACACAATATCCCCCAAAGAGCTCATGTTTTAATGTTCAGAGTTGATGTAATTAAGTCATGAGTGTTGTAGTCTCATCAGTATATAAATCCATTGTAATGGATTTACTAGGTGGTCACCTAGGCAGGTGGGGTGTATTTGAAGAAGGTGGATCCCTGAGGGGTGTAGCCACAGGAACTCTGCTTTTGTCTTTGAATCCCCTTGCTTTCTTGCTCTCTTGTTTCTGGCCTCCATGATGTGAGAGCAGAGCCTTGCTCTTTCCCTCTCTCTGCTTCCCACTGCCAAACCCTGAGCTCCATAGGCCTTGGCTTCACATGGACTGAACCCTGAAATCTCCAAAAATCCCAAAATTAAAGCTCCGTCTGAAAGTATTTTACTATTTACACACTCTTGCTGTTTCACCTGCATTGTAACCATTTGAGAAAGCAAAATGGTTATAATAGTGATGAAGATGATATCTGTGACTAACCCCTGAAAATTTTGACAAAATTGGTCAAGATTTAGAAATTTAACACACAGTAGTATTTAGGAATGCTCATTTAAGTTTCTAGCCAGAATATGGAAACATAAGAACAACTGACCTATTACAAGAAAGGTGAGATTTTTCAGTTATTTGCCTTTTTTGATTAATTTGAATAAATGTAAATATTGGTCTCTTAGTCAACATTCTCACCACTGTAGTACAAAATAACTGACCACACAACATAGGGGAAGGAAGATTAATTTACATTTTAGCTAATACACAGGTTCTTTATAATGTCAAGCGGCAGTCAATAAGGCACTCACCAAGTTGAATCAATTTTCCACATCAAAGACACAAGGTGTAAGAAAAACATTCTAAAATAGAGAATCACAGCTTTTCAAAAAGTAGTTTCAATTACTGAATGAGAACATTCAGATTGATTGCTGGATGTTGCATATTTAATTCCCACCATGAACATAGAAAGACATAGTAGCCAAAACAGACATTATTCAGTATTTAAGTTATCAGTAATACACACTGATACACACACCTATACCACCCTTCAGACACTCTTTTATCTCATCATAAAGTGGTAAATATTGGAAAATTCCCTTGGAAATATGAGTTTAAATATGAGTCAGAATTATTCATCAAAAACTAAAAAAAAATAATAAAAAGCAAAGTAAGTCCAAACAATGGTGAGGTATGCAAAGAAATACAGAAACAAACAAACAAAAAAACACCCTGGTTAATGTGCCAGTGCCTATTCATATATAGTTGTCAAGTAAGATAATTATGAATAGTTGGCACAAATAATGCAGAGTCATAAGTCCGTTTACTTTCTGGGAGACAACACCTTACTAGAAAAATTTGTAAAAGTCCCTAGAAGGAAGATTTGATGTTTTCAAGATATGGAAAGAAGGTAAATGCGAGAGTAGAATACTGAGACATGATAAGTTCAGAAGGTACCAGTAGAAAAATGACTTCTTATGCAACAAGACATTTGAAAGCTTATTCTACATGCAAAACATATTCTGAGGATTTTATGAGGATGGTTGTGGCATGATGCATTTCATATTTTATAAATGTATTTCTCAAATATATTGTGAGGAAAATTGGAGTGGGGGATTGTACAGAGTAAAACAAGGCATGGGTAAAAATAACAGCTTGATTAAGATGTTAACATTAATGAATAAGGGAAATAACATATTTGGCATATACTAGAAAATAATCTTAAACCTCTTTTTTATTTATTGGTGCATTATAATCATATGTCTTCTTGAAGTTCAGGGTGATAGAGGCATACATGCACACAGTACTCATTGAGCTCCCCCCCAGTTCCCACCACATTCCCTCCCCCCTCCTTCCCATGCTCAGCAGTGATTGGCTTTGATAAGTTTGTGTATGTATATCATGTCCATTGAGGTGTTTCCTTCTTCCCCCCTCCCATCTCCCTCAGTTAGGTCCCCTCCTTCACAACGAAGATATTTACTCCATTGTCTGCAGTCCCTCCTGTGTCCCAATTTCTCCCTAGCTTCCGCATATGAGGGAGAACATCTGACCTTCACTTTTTGTTACTGACTAATTTCACTTAGCATAATGGTGTCCAGTTCCATTCATTTCCCTGCAAATGACACAATTTTGTTCTTCTTTACGGTTGAGTAGAATTCCATTGTGTATATATTCCATAGTTTTGTAATCCATTCACCTGTTGACAGATATCTTGGCTGGTTCCATAGTTTGGCAATTGTGAATTGTGTAGCTATAAACATAAATATGCATGCATTACTCTGGTAGTTTGGTTTCCATTCTTTTGGGTAGATTCCCAGCAGTGGTATAGCTGGGTCATATGGTAGGTTCATTCCCATTCTTCTGAGGATCCTCCACATTGTTTTCCAAAGTGGTTGCACTAATTTGCAATCCCACCAACAGTGTATCAGAGTTCCTACTTCTCCACATCCTCTCCAGCATTTGTCATTGTTTTTGTTTTTAATGATTGCCATTCTAATTGGGGTTGGGTGAAATCTCAGAGTAGTTTCAATTTGCATCTCTTGGATTGCTAAAGATGTTGAACATTTTTTCATGCACTTATTAGCCATTTATATTTCTTCTTTTGTGAAGTGTCTATTTAGTTTATTTGCCCATTTTTAGATTGGGTTCTTTGCTTTTTTGGTGGTGAGTTTCTTGAGTTCTCTGTATGTTCTAGATATTAGTCCTCTACCAGAGGAGGAGCGGGCAAAAATATTCTCCCATTCTGTCATCTCTCTGTTGAGGTTCTTGATAGTTTCCTTTGCTGCACAGAAGCTTTTCAGTTTAATGCAATCCCATTCACAATAACCCCCCAAACAACAAAATACTTAGGAATAAACCTAACCAAGGAGGTAAAGGACCAATACAATAAAAATTAGAAAACATTGAAAAAAGAAATTGAAGAAAATCTTAGAAGGTGGAAGGACCTCCCATGCTCTTGGATAGGCAGAATAAATACCAAAATGGCCATTTTTCCAAAAATGATCTACATATTCAATGCAATACCCATTAAAATATCGGGGTTATTCTTCACAGATATAGAAAAAAATCAATCCTTAAATTCATTTGGAATAGCAAAAAACCTAGAATAGCCAAAATATTTCTCAGCAATAAGAACCATACAGGAGGCATCACAATCCCTGACTTCAACCTGTACTACAGAGCCATAGTAATTAAAAAAAAAAGCATGGTATTGGCACAAAGGCAGACACATGGACCAATGGTACAGAATAAAGGACTCAGAAACAAATCCACATACTTACAGCCAATTGATTTTTGACAAAGGAGCCAAAACATATACTGGAAAAAAGACATAGGACAAACACTCCAAAATATAGGCACAGATCAAAACTTCCTCAACAAGACCCCAGAGGCACAAGAAGTTAAACCTCTTTTAAGTAAATATCAATAATGGCTTCCTTAGTCCAATCGATATCCTATTTGAATAGTGTTATTACTCTAGAATTAACTGTTTCCAAATGATCCCATTGACTTGTAATTATTAATCTACCACTCATAATTATAAACTGTGCATTTGAAGATTGTATCTCTACTTTTATTTAGTTGACATGTCACTGAAATACATCTTACATAAAGATTTAAATTTGGGGCAACATTTAAAAGACTAAGATTCCATATTAATACAAGTATTTCTGATTACATCTCACAACTTGAGGATATCTAATGATAGTAAAACAATATTTTTATTCCTATAAGAATAAAACAAGAGATATTTGAACTAAATAACAAGAATCCCATAGTGCTTGAATTCTCCAGTTTACCTCACCCTTTTTCTTTATTCATTTATCTTTCTCTACCTGGCTGATATTGGAACCTATTTTCATATACGTCTTATGCCAAATTCTATTTTAAAAAGACTAGATAAAAATATCACTGAAAGAAGTTTTGAACTGAAATCATATATATCAAGAAAAAAAGTTATTACCCAATAGACATCTGGAATACTATCATTGTTTGAAGTGACAGTGTATTTTGCCTTTCATTTCAAGGAGAAATTTTTGTTCATACAATTCTATTTTGCATTGTTCCATTTGTAGTTTATTGCTATGGCACTTAATAATGCTGGGTGCCAATGGGGTTGTCGGTATAACTGAATTCAATCTCCTTTCTATCCCCTATTTTAGGATTCTGTTTTGAAACTCCAATAAATCATATGATGTCACAGTCATGACACTTTGGGCAAATAATAGCCAGGAGTTTTCAATACATGGCATTCCTTTTGTTAACTATACAGGACAAGGCATATGAACAGGGAAGGGAAAATATTTCTACCATTTTCTCTCTGACCTAGCACATGATGGACTAGACTCTGCATGTATAAGAATTTTGCCAGCCAAATGATTGTACAATGATATATTAAATTATTGTAACTGTGAAAGGGAGAAGAATCAAGTTTATTCACTAGGACCACTGAGATATTGTTATAAATATTATTCATTTAAAAATCTGGGACCCACAGAATTAAGTGATTTTCACAAGACCAAATATGTTTTAAAAAGTAGAGGCAGAATTGGGATACAAGAACTTTTATTTATAAAATCGTACCCACTCAGTACCCCCCTGCAATCTTTAACTCTTAGTTATTCATTATTTAAGTAAGGATACACTAGATTGTGCTGAAATATCAAAAAACTAAATTTCAGTGGCTTACAGTGATTTTTCCCCTCATTTACTAGTCAATAGTAATTCTGCTATGGGTTTATTCTTCATTGAGATTTCTCTAGGACTTAAGTCAATGGAACAGTCTCTTTAGAACATTTTCCTGACATCAAGGCAGAGCAGAAAGAAAACATGCCAACCATGAACTGACTCTTCAAGTCAAATTTCAGGGGCCAATGCAAGTCACCTGAGTGAGTGATCGGTATGTATTAGTATCTCAAATAATAGCAGGGCTGAATACTTTGGAACAATATAGTATGCCAGAAAACCATTAAATAAATTACACTTCAGGAAATGTGCACTGAAAGATTACATAAATTAATAAACAATTATTGAATCAACAGACATCAAATAATGGAACCCACGCAGACTTCTAGAATTGGGTCAAAATGGCAGAGTGTAATCACAACTTACATGTGTATGTCTTCCAGAGTTGGGCAAGAATTCTGACACTAGAAAACACGAACGTTGAAGTGCTGAGAAATTTCAACACAAGTTCTAAAGTTTTAGAGTAAGTAACAAAATAAAGTAATTTAGTGATTGTAAGTATATGGAGGATGCCGTGGGAGAAGAATTAGTGGTCATATGGCAAAGCTCTTTAGACACCAATGTGTTAGAGAGAACACAAGGAAAAAGATGCTCTTCATTAACAAATGTGTCGAAACAATCAATATAGACTCTCATTATGTGTGCTTTTTTATGTTTTAAAATGTGAAAACTATTTTTATTCCAGAAGTTTAGACACAAAAGACAGTAACTGCACTCAAGTCTCCAGAAACGTTTCTCTTTTCCAAATGAGGTTTTCTATTGCTAATCATTTTGAATGACTGCCAGACCACTTGGACTCTCAATTGGCAAGACAACACAGATGTCTGCGTGCCATTTAACAGCTTCCAGGTGAAATAAGGTATCAGACAAAAAGTAGAATTGACACTAGCATGCTGATAAAAAAATATACAGGCATTTTAGTCATCAAATAGATTATATTTGAAGAAAGCATGTTTTAAAAACATTTTCTTGGCTACATCATTTATATCACATTAGAAAATTGTAAACTTCCCTTTGAGACAGTTTAGCATTTTATCTCTTTCCATATAGCAAAGACATGTATTTTTAGATTTAGAGTACTTCGTGGATTTTATGAAGGATTTGCTGTATTTTGTGTTTTAATCTTTTTTATAGTCCTTGGAAACCTGGTTGTTATTTTTTTTCATTTCATTTAATAAAACTTAGCAGCAAGCAGGAAAAATATCACATTTGCACATCACTGTTGATTCCATTAAAACAGACAGCATATTCATTTCAGCACTCTGCACATGTGTAGAGTGCCTATGGACCAGGTGGGCATAATTAGGTTGGAATGTGGTTTGGCTGACAAATTATTTCCTATTGGCTCATAATACCTCTGCCATATCCCCATAGAAAAGGAAATAAATAGCAATATTATTGAGAAGCTTTTGGAAAATATTTGATAGGCAACCATGGTTAGGTTTATGCAAATAGTTATGAAATTCCAAAATTCTGAAGCCATTATAATCATGGAGAGCAAAGATTGTTTTAATGAGAAAAGTTTCTAAAATTGGCCACTAAACTGCATTAAAATAAAAAGATTTGATCAATTTCATCTTGATAGTTGATTTACTGAATTTTTCTTTGTTATGGGGAAGTTTTAATTCATTTACATATCAAAACATTTACATAGTGACACAGTTAATATAACAATAATTGATTTCATATCAACCCAATTGGCCCATGTATTTTATTTGCAATGGAAACAAAACCATTTCAATTCCTCCTACCAGTGAGAAAATACGACATTAAAAATTCTTATTTTTTTTCAAAAGAAGGAAAACAAAACAACACACACAGAAAAAGAACTTTGAAAGTCAATGAAAATAAATTTTTGGAGTATAAGTGAATTGTGGCTCTGCATACGAGCTGGATATAAGATGAAAAGCATGGTCTACTTCATGATAAAATACTAGTATATACTTTATAATGTTGAGATATATTTGGGAAATTTTCTCTGCCACCTTGGTTTCTAGCAAACTTTCAATAACAATTATTGAGACTTGAATTTGAATGGAACATTCGACTGACTATAAAAGCCACCTTTTTAAAAAAAATTCTGGGTTTCAGAAATATAAATATCCTACTCTCTTTCAATCATTGTTTAAAATCAAATAATATCTTCTTGTTTATATTATTTCCATAAATTCTGTTCCATTTTAAAAGCTAATTTGTATCTTAATCTATTTAATCTGAGATGGATAAATATATGATTTATACTTATAGCAGATAAGATATAATAAAATGTAATACCAAAACTATTATGAAGTTAATAATATCAATAAGAAGTTTCAGAGAACAGGTATTAGGACCGTCTCAGGTGTGTGTGTGGGGGGTGACTTCCACTTCTCACCTCCTCCCTCCTCTACTATACTTGTCCAATCTGTTCCCAAGTCAGTGGGTCAAACTTCACTGGAGACAAACTTTTCAGACAAAGGAGACAGATCAGTAGACTACTGAGGTTGGGGTGTCCACAGTCTCCACTCAAGGCCCACTGAAAGGATGTATAAGAATCATTCAAAGTACATTGTTATAACCTAAAATTTAGTGTTATTCTCAGAAAAAGAATAAAAAGGGCAAAAAGCATAGCTTTCTATATCTTTTGAAAAGTAGACTTGATTTCCAATGTTAAGATCCAATAAAAAACATCCAAGTTGTTTCAGACACGTCTGAAGTTGACTTTCCTACTATTTCTCACGTCATGTTCTTAACCATTTACAACCCCTGAAATTTAGTCCCTCAACATTTATCATTAGAGAAAATTAATTATCATACTGATTCATATTTTTCTTACTTCTAGTCTTAATTCTAATATTATTATGTTATCAGATATTTTAACAATGATATGCATTGGTATACAACATCTCAGCTTTAAAACTGTGTATGGTTTCTCATTCCTCTAAAGATGGCATCATATAGATAACTCTTCTCTGGCCCATACACACTGTGTGTGGGGGGCAGGATACTGGGGATTGAACCAGGGGTGTTCTACCACTAAGTTATACCCCAAGCCCTTTTTATTTTGAAACAGGTTTTCACACATTAAGTTAGCGTGTGTTGGCCTCAAATTTGTGATCCTCTATCTCAGCCTCCCAAGTACTGGGATTTTAGGCATGCACCACTACACAGGGCTCATACACAGTTTGTCAACATATTCTCTTACCACTTCCTTTTATGTCTTTTATAACAATCAAAGTAAGAATTACTGAAATTTTATTTATTTTTCCTTTGGCTCACTATAGAATTAATAGATCTCTGCCTTTTCATGTGAAGACAACTCTGACTACATTTTTCTGTAGCCTTCCTTCCTTCCTCCCTCCCTCCCTTCTTTCCTTCCTTCCTTCCTTCCTTCCTTCCTTCCTTCCTTCCTTCCTTCCTTCCTTTTCTCTGTAAATATGTATGTAGCAATTTGCAACTCGCCAGCATGAACGCAGGGTACTTAAATATTAAATAGAGTTCATTCTGTGTTAGTTTTGATTGAGACATAATGACAACCCTACATGCCAAAGAGCCCACAATGCAAACATTTTCAGGACTAGTGAGAGCATCGAGGAGTCACAAGGAAGTCAAGTTTGAGGATCACAACAAACCAGGTGTCTGACTCCAATACTGGATGCTGAGAACAGAAGAAACAAGCAACTAATGGCTTTGAGGATAGGCCAAAGGGAGATGTTGCAAAAATCTCTTGATTGAATTTAGCAAAGGATACTCAGAGATGATTTCAAGAGTACTTGGCCATGCGGAGAGAACCTGAAAAGTTTGCAGATCACAACGGGGGAAAAAAGTTTCTATGTGAAGGAAACTTCACAGTGAAGGAAATGGGGATTTGATAGGGAACTGCTAGTCAGAGCTGAGCAGCAGTGGCAATTATAGCGAGAGAGAGAGAGAGAGAGAGAGAGAGAGAGAGAGAGACAGTGAGCACTTAAAGTACATCTAAGCCCATGGATAGCATAGATATATGGAAATGCTGCTTACCAGGAGTAATCTCCATTTTCTCTTAACTCTCCTCTCCCCAGGCCAACCCCAGTGTGATCAGAACCATACCTGCTCACAGAGGCCACCGAGTAGAAAGAAAATACTGACCGCATCCCTATCCACACCCACAGGCAGCCCATCAGGGACAGGCTGACACTCTTTCATGGGACTGGTTATTCTAGTGACCACATTAAGAATATTTAAGGGAAATGGATGGAACTGGAGAATATTAGGCTAATTGAGACTAGTCAGTCACAAAAAATGAAGGGTCAGATGCTCTCCCTCATATGTGGAAGCTAGGGAGAAATTGGGACACAGGAGGGACTCCAGACAAAGGAGGAGAAACCTTAGTGGAGTGAAGGAGGGGACCTAACTGAGGGAGACGGGAGGGGGGAGGAAGACTTGAAGAGGGAAACACCTCAATGGACATGATGAGCATACACAAATTTATCAAGGCAATTACAGTGTTGTGGAAGGGAAGGAGGGGAGGGAGAACGAGTGGGGTGGGAACTGGGGGAGGGCTCAATGAGTACCGTGTGCATGTATGCGTCTATCACTCTGAATTGCATTAAGATGTATAATTACAATGCACCAATAAAAAAATAAAATAAAATACAAAAAAAAAGAATGTTTAAGGAAGGACTCAAAGTAAATAGGTAACTCCTTATTACATAGAAGTAGCTTGAACAGTCATGCAGCTCACCTGGATTTTCTCTGGGAAGAGAATAAAATATTTTCTAGTAGTACATTTTAAATAACCTAGGTACATTAAGAAAAGATGCTTATAATTGTCTCACAGAAGTCTTTGTATTAGATACAAATACATAATTTTCATGCAGAAGGAAAGGAAATTGTTAAATGTAATTATGAGCTGTACAATAATAACCTTTGTCAGATTACTGACATTTATATTTTGCTTTGTTGTCTTTATTCATTTGCCATTATTTTTATATGTCACAGTAGGTAAATGTGTGCATTGCCAATTTAGATTTCCTGAGTTTGAATCCTGCCTGCTTGGTGTTTAATTGTGTGGTTTTTAGATTATTTATAAGCATTAATTTCATTTTATCTAAAATACAGATAAAACTTGTACCTATTCCACTATGGAATTTTGAGAGTAATTGACTCAGAACGTGATTATACCTAATAGAATAAACTCCCAATGTTGCAATCATTATTCATGTTCTTTGAGTATTATAATCTAAATATCAAACATTTTGTTAATGGTTTCCTTTGAGCTCCTACCAAAAAATTTTCACTGTGTCTCTCAAAATAAATTAATGAAGCCAGGCATGGTGGTGCATGCTTGTAATCCCAGTACTTGGGAGGCTGAAACAGGTGATCGCAGGTTTGCAGCCAGCTTCTGCTACTTAGTGAGGCCCTCTGCAATTTAGTGAGACCCTGTTTCAAAATAAAAAAATAAAATAGGGCTGGAGGTGTAGCTCAGAGGTAGAATGCCCCGGGGTTCAATCCCCAGTACTTCAAAAAAATTAAGTAATGAAAATTTATAATATCATAAAATCTTCTATGGTCTTATGATTTAAAATTATAATGTCAGTTAAATGTATACAGTGGCAATTTATTAAGCAACTTAAAGAAGCTTAAATGTAAATGAATATGCTATTCCCATACTGACCAATTTATATCAGTATTCTGCCCTTGTTCATAACCTGCTCAGGGATGTGGCTAATGTCACTTTTCCTAGTTGGAATCTTATCTTCCTAAATTAAAAAAAATACAAAGCCAAAAATATTGCTATACGAGACTAGATCCAATCAACACCATTAATGCTGCTGCCACTAGAACTTACTCTTAGATTTCCCTCCCAGAGAGTATCAGTGTGTTTTGACCATAGACCAGACAACCAAAGGCAGATGTGCAAGGCTCACAATGTTTATAAAATTCTACCCTTGGGTCTGAGAAGTGTAGTGGAATCTAAGGTATATATACTTTTAGATCTGCCTTTGGACTTCTTTGATGCAATGGAGTGTTTGGTATTTTTCAGCCTTAGAAATTCTATTTTATAGCTTCAGTGAAAACACAGTGATTAAAGTAACTAACTCTATATAGGTTAGAAGGTATAAGAACCTAAGTTTGTTGGTGTTTTGTGTGTGTGTGTGTGTGTGTGTGTGTGTGTGTGTTTATTTTGTCTTCAACCTAAACCTCACCTAGGATATTCAGAAACATGTATAAATAAATGCATATGATGATGTGATAATGTCTCCTATAAACTGTATCATTCTAACATTCTAATATTTCATTACAAGTGTTCTATTATTTTTCCAAAGATCATATTCTATAATATGCCATTTTTTCCAAATTTAAGAATATTTTTAACCATAAACAAAGCTACAAATAAAATATTTGAAACAAGATGATGTCTGTTTTTTATGAATGTTGAGAAAGCATCTCTGAAATAAATATGGTCAATGCCAATTTCTTATGGAGAGAAAAATCTATTTTAAGCATATGACACAGGATATCAGACATTCTCTATTCTTGACACATCCAGGTGCTGCAGGAAACCTTTTCTTTATGCTTTTCTGTTCTATGAGAGGGTCAGGAAAGCTCAAAGGTTACTGCTCTCAATTTCATAATTTATTTTTCACATTATCAAAGATTGAATATATATATACATATATATATAAAGTGTATTTTTAATAGAGTGGTGCAAGACAGATTTTCTTCACAATGGTAATTTTAATATGAAAATCTTAGAGGTTCATATTTTTTAGGTAGTGATACTTCAACATAAATATTTTAAGTAAAAGAAGACTAGAAAGCTTTATTTCAATAAAAATATGCTAATTCCATGTGTGGATATTTCCAAAGCCTGACAAAAAATGGTACCTTTCCCGAGAAATTCCATGAAAATATAGAAAAGTATACTGTACTATACTAATATCTGTACTATAATAATGATAATGTACTATTTATTTCAAAAAGCAGGAAGAAAGGATTTTGAATATTTTTGCCAAAAAGAAATGATTCATGTTAAAGGAAACATACATATATCTATCCTGACTTGAACAGGAAACATTAATTTTTATTAATTATGTTTACATTAATTAAACTATCACACTGCATAAATATGTACAACTTTTATAATTTTATATAATGGTTAAAATGTTAATTGAATTTAAAAAGAAATTTTAAATTTGCCAATGACCAACACAAGTTTAGATTATGACATAACTGAGCATTATAATTTTGTTCTGAGTAAAGTAAGTGAAAATTAACATTAAAACACCTGTTTTCTGAAAGTCAAAAAACACATGTAGGCAAATCAATAATACTATTCAAAATTATTTTCTAAAAGCTTAATGTTGTTTAAAAGTATAGTAATTAACCTAGTTTAAAAGTATACTTTTTCATAGGTATAAATAAAATTTCGCTGTAAATTTTGATGTTTGCCTTACTGATAAGGTGTTACCTTCTGATAATGTACAGTGATTTACAAAGTACTAATTGCAAAATAAATATTTAAAAAGACATTTTAACAGACAGTATCATTTTATTTTCATTTTAGGAATATTCATGATCTACCATAATTTTCTCTTTTTAAAGAGAATATAATAGATTTTCTGTGTTAATCAGTTTTTTGTCACTGTGGCAAAGTACTGGGAGATAATTTCAAATGAGGAAAGGTTCCTGTTGGCTCACAGCTCTAGGGGTTTCACCCATGGTCACCTGCTCTTGATGCTATGAGCCTATGGCAGCACAGTGCATCATGGCAGGATCACGTGATGGAAGAACTGTCCATCCCATGGTGGCTGAGAGGAAAAAGAGGAAGGGGTCTGGGTTCCACCCAATAGTCCCCTCAAAGCCACACCTCCAATAACCTAACTGCCTTCCACTAGGCCCCACCTCCCAATAGCACCGCAGGCTGGCAACCAAGCCTTCAACACATGGGCCTCTGGATATTCCATATCCAAACTCTACCATTGTGTTTAAAATACCTCTATATTAGTATTTTGAAACCTCTATGACTCCATTTATCTATCAAAGTAAAGATAAAATATCAATATATTAAAGCTAACATAAATAGCATATTATTTATTTGTTATATATCTGTTATATATTAAATATCAAAACTCTATTCATTTGTCTTGCCTTTGTTCATTGACTTTTGAAAGTCATAGAAAACTTCTATATCCTCTCTACCCTCTGGATACTTGTAAAATTGCAAGCAAGCACTGATTGCGTTATTGGAAAATATTTGTACAATTAGTCTTTTGAGAAATCTACATTCTTGATAAAACTACATATTTAATTTCTTTAAAAATGAATTTTTAAACTTCATACCAACAAACCTTTACTGTATGCATCTATGATGTATATGCATTTATACAAGCATGAAGAAAGGAGTAGCATTAGTTTTTCTACTTTAAATGGACTGGCATCTTCATATCATTTGTAAGAACACTCCCCAAAAGTTAATTGCATCTGTCATATACCAAGTTTAATATCCTTAGAGCCAGCGACCTATTTCCATGACCAGAAATTATTAATTTTTTTTGGTAAAAAGCTAAAAGGAACAAAAAGTGAATGAGAGTCGGCCACTGGTCTTAGAGGTAAATAGGAACACCACATAATTCAATATTCACATTATATAAGAAGATAGAAGCACAAAAATAAACAATACACTTTTTGAATATACACACTTTTTGTATGTATATATATATATATATATATATTTGAATATACATACTATGGCATTTATATATACCAGAAACATTGACTTTCATATGATTCCTTGAATAAGCCTCTCTAATAAAAACCATACTTAATAAATGCATTTTTATGTTACATTTGTGTTGTGAGGCTTTTATATTTGACTCTTATGATGCTAAGAGAAAACTGCAATGAGAACTACAGAGATGATTGTAAGAAAAATAAATTATCATTGTAAAACAAACCAAGCAATTTTTAAAAGACAAAACCTTAGAGTCCCTCCTACCCCCTCTAGACAAAGATGGAAAAAACCTCAGATGAGTAAAGAAGGCGACCTAACTGAGGGAGATGGGAGGGGGAAGAGGGAAACACCCTAATGCTCAGGTTGTACATACACAAACTTATCAAAGTCAACTACTATGCTGAGCACAAGAAGGAGGGAAGAGGGGGATGGGGATGGGAATTGGGGGAGGGCTAATTGACTGATGCATGCATGTATACTTCTACCACCCTGAAACCCATCAAGATGTATGATTACAATGCACCAATAAAGAAAGAAAAAAAGATTAAAAAAAAGACAAAACCTTAGAAAATACTTAAGTATTCCTTTAGCTTTTAAAGGGGACAATTCTCTCATTATAGGGCTTGTGAATCATAACACTAATAATGGTGAGGATTATTATTTTACAGACTTTATTTTGACTACAAAAATGCCTCTGAGAAAATGTTTCCTTTCCTGGATCTTGATTTAACTGGACAATTTTATTGGTGGTCTAGTAATGCTTTCAAGGGAACCAATTATGTGCTTTCTCTCATCGATATTGCATTATTATAGGGTTTTCTGGGGCCTTTTGTCCCTTTTTTGTTGTAAATATTGAGTTAAGTTTGGCTCTTTGGGAAAAAAACATTTTTTTGACTGTTATTGCTGCTGATAGCTAGAGAGGATTACCAGTAGAACCTTTGTTTTAAAGAAAACAGAAAAAGACTTTGCCCAGAAATGATTGTATTTTATTTCATAATCCATTAAACTGAATTTTACTAACATGGGAGAACGGCAGGTATTGTGATACAGAAAAAATGGAAAATATTTCCTATCACAATGGGAACTTCTGTAAATCATTACTACAGCAATGCTTCCAGGCTTAAACAGGGATGCTAGCTGATAAGTAACCCAATACCTCTAGGTTCCCCTGGTTCCTACATTAGTGTGTCTGATGCAAACAGAAAAAATAACCACCTGAGACAATTATATCTTCAGTATAATCCTCTAAAATATTCAAAATACCAGAAAAACTGCAAGGCTGCTTTCCAAGACACCATTCAGAGGAAGGTTTCTGTGCTCAAATTTTATTTTCAATAGGCCCCGGGGCCATAGCAGGGCCTGGGGCTAAGCATACCTGGTCTCCATCACAAAAGAGATGTGCAAAAGTTTTGCCTTCACTCAGATCTCTTGAGGGTAATGAAAGGAAGTGATGGGCACTGTTGACTTGGCAAACCCATGGATGTCTTCATGCTTAAGTTATTTGACATGTATGCTTCAAATCCTTTAAAAAAACATCTTTATCAAACACTTGGGGACGTCACTTTAATATGTATTTTTTTAGAATCCATTTTTAAGGATATAAAATGAAATGATTCTTTTATTAAAAGTGTTCTCTTTATAATGAAAGAAGTATAACTGTTAACTTTGGGAAAATACAGCAACCATTGCCACTTAGTTCCTTTTTTTAAAAAAAAGGTAGAAAGTTTATAACCAATGTATAGAGAAATACAGCAACAAATTTCAAATAATTGCTAGGAGTTGCATGAAAAAAGTCTTGACAAATAAAGGCATAAAGAAGTATTTTAACTTGGTTTAAATTTTTTGAAATTGCTACTACATTGCATTTATTATTTAAAGATGTGATTTATAGTGACTATGAGAAGGAACAAAAGCATAAAATATTGACTAACATGAATCAAAACTGGAAGTTGCTAATATCCCACAGTTTCATAAAAGGATAAGAGTGACCCATTTTTCAAGTCCCTAGAGTGACAAAATTGTATTTTTGGAAACTGTCTAGTAATAGATATAGTTGTTTTTTTAATATTCCTCAAAATATGAATATACTTTTTAGTTAAATAGATTTGACTTCTTCCTCCATGACTCTCCTATCCTAGGGGAGACTGTATCTTTATTCATTCATTTGTCATTTTACTTCTCAATTTAGCCTTTGCTAGAAAATACATAAATGGAGCAATCTGTATACCTTTGAATAAAATAAAAGTATTAGACACAGGCATCTTATTAAAGGCTTCCAGAAATGTAAAAATAATCTACAATATAGCACAATGTCTATTTCCTTGGTTAGATGCTAATCATATATATATATATATATATATATATATATATGTAAAATACATATGTAAAAACACATATATTTATATGTATTTTTTGTACAGCATTATATTAAAAGAGCATAGTAGCCAGGCATGATGGTACATGCTTGTCATCCCAGTACTTGGGAGTCTGAGACAGGAACATCACAGGTTGGTTTAATGCCTGCACAAGTCAACTATGTGAGACGCTGTTTCAAAATAAAATAATAAAATAAAATAAAATAAATAGGGCAGGGGATGTAGCTCAGAGGTAGGATGACCCTGTGTTTGATTCCCAATCCCATACACACACACAAAAAAAAAAGGCAAAGTCATTTTTTGTAGAAAATATTAATAAAATCAATATGCTTACAACAAAATTGATTCAGAAATAAAAAAGGGACGAAACAATAGTTACCTAAATATGGGATGAATATATACACCACTAGAGACTCGACAAATATTAAATAAATAAAAATTATTATAAATAATACCACATCAATACTTTGACATAGTGCCTATATTGTCATAAAATATGAACAGATCTCTGAGGGAATGTTATTAAAAACAAAGCATGCAGTTAAAGAGAAAAATCTCATAAAAAATTGATGTAGAATTTAAAGCATTCTCAGAAAGAAAAGCCAAAACCTCAGATAGATTCCCTGTTCAATGCTTTCACACTTAAAAAACACATAATTAAATATGAATTTACACAAGTTCTTTCACAAGATACAAAATAGTAAATGGGTTTCAATATATTTTATGAAACCAGTATAATCTGCTTTCAACACTAGACAAATATATTATGAGGAAACCAATTATTGTCCAAATTCTCTCCTAAAATAAATGATACTTTAAAAAATACAGCAACTCAAAGACAGTGATGTATACAAAAGAACAATACATATGAACAAATAGAATATACCCCAGAAGGCACGTCTAATTCATTGTTGAAAAATGCAGATAGAAAAAAGCAGTCCTGAATAACTAGAAAGGGCCTTGGCTCAGAGTCAGGCCTCAGTGTAGTTAGAAGCTGGTCTAACCACAAGACTTATTGCTGGGTGAGATGGCACATGCTTGTAATCCCAGTTCTAAAGAGGTTGAAACAGGAAGATTACAGGTTCGATACCAGCCTCAGCAACTTAGCAAGACCCTCCACAACTTAGTGAGCTCCTGTTTCAAAATAAAAAAAAAAAATAAAGTAGGGCTCAGTGTGTAGCTCAGAGGTAGAATGCCCCTGGGTCAATTCACAGTAACACAAAAAATAATAAAAAAAAAAACTTCTATCCAATCAGTTCTGAACACAGACAAAATGTCAAATATTGTCCAAATCAATTCCTGAAAATGACCAATGTACTTCTCTGCTATAGTTGGAATGAAAATTGTTATTTTATTAATTGCTGTTGTAACCTTGCTTCATTTCTCTTACATGTGTTTTATCATGAACAGGCTGATAAAGTTAACCTTTTTGGCATGCATTCTCCAGCTTTGATATATCTACAACGACACCTGTCCTTCACCAAGTTATCAGGAATAATATAAAGAATAATTAAGTTACAATGTGGTTTTTGCATGAAAATCACTATACTTGTGTAGTAGTATTTGCCATCATGGGTATTTTAGTGCTAGGGAGAAATGCTTCCTGGTGTAGTAACTGTAAATTATTTACCTCAGTGTGGCCATTTGATCTTCTGATATGGCTTGAGAAATAGGACTCATAATATAAGACATGGAAGTATCTGGAAGGAGACCTAACTGTAAGGGAGGGGGGTTGTCCATCATTGTGGATGGTATTGTGTGATTTTTAAGAAACATATAACTGAAGCCCTCAGGAGACACTGATATGGTCCGAGGATCGTTTAAATGTATAGATTAATGTATAAAATACCACTTCTAGATTAAATGTCTCAGGTCAAACAAAACTGCACTTTACGTTTCCATTTTAAAGCTGCAGTAGGGATGAAGAGAGACTTTCAAGATAATGGACACAAATAAAACTGTGCTTTTAAGTACTTACCCTCCTAAGGCTGCAACACACAGCGTCCTTCACAGGACTGGGAAAAGCCCATTTTAAACAGAGGCAAGCCACTTTCTCCACACTACTGTCCCTGTTATGAGCCTGTAGATACAAAATCATACCTGTTTTTTCTAAAGATTTGGCATGACCCACAGGATTTTATACATTCTTTACATAACAAAATCAAAGAATAGTTTAGAATTCTAAGTATTTTTAACTGAAAGTAATTTTTTCTTATATTACATTTTTCAATAAGTGTGAATATATTTTTTTTGCAAGCACTAAATACAAGAAATATACAGCCATTCGTTTTATATTTGTGCCTTTTAAAAAATTTTGAGAATAGCCATCGGACTGACTGTGTGTGAATGTGAGACATGAGTGTGTGTACACATATACAAATTTGAATGTTTAATAAAAGGTTAATAGTTCAATTAAAGAAATCATTTTAAAAGGCTGTGTGACAGGCTGTATTTGTTTTAGTTGTGCTATTCTTTTTTTTTCTTTTTCCTGATGGTTTTTCTCTCACAGTTTTTTTTAGCTTTAAGTTTTTCTGTAGATCCGAAAACACACACACACACACACACACACACACACAATTGCAGGCTCAGTAAATTTTATTAGTACACACAGTTTGACCAGTTGCTGCTTATTTCCTTTGCTGATGATAAAGGTTTCCATGCTTTTGAAGCTATTTTCCTGATTAGCAATTCGTAGGTCAAAAATATGAATTAAATGTTCTAAAAAATATTCTAATGCAATGCCCCGATTCCTAAACTTCTGGTGACAGTAAGAATTTCCTGAAACATTTGCTAAAAATGCAAGCTCTTCAGACCATAAAATAGACTAAGTAGGCAAAGCCTGAAGACCTGTACCTCAAAGACAATTCCCAGAACGACCTACAAGTTTGACTGAAATTCAGACTCAGAGCCAAAGTCCAGACCTACTAAATCAGCTCTGCATATTAACAAGATTCCTGGATAAACTGTAGCACATTAACATTTGAGAAATATTCCTCTGTCACTTTGTCTCTAGAAGAATAAAACCTTTCCATTATTTCTATACCTTAAATACCTTCACGTTCTTTTTACCTTATGTGAAATAATGTAATGCAGATAATCTTGTTCTATGTTCTCAGATAATAAATCAGAAACTAAGATATGGGCATATCGATTTTGATAATTAAATGGGTCTTGATATCAATCTCTTATTCTCATTGTCTTCATAGTTTGTGTATGTGTGTGTGTGTGTGTATATGTGTGCATGTGTCTGTGTGTGTGCTATAGTGCTCTCTGTCCTTAGTTTAATATTCAAGGAGCTCTACAATTTGGTACCAATTTTCATTTTTAGCAAACTCCTATTATTTCATATGCATTCATTCATTCATGTGCTGATTGACTCGGGTAACATTGAGCTCCCACTGATAGCCAATTTAGATCCCTCATCATTCAGAACTAGCATCACACACATCAGCCTTTGATGATTAAGGTCATGGGGACAGAAGAGCACAACCCCATCAATATGCATCGAATGAAATCTTGTAAACACTTCAAAATATTATTCAGTTAGAATTTTCTCCCCAAGGCATTGATTGAGCTATGAAGAGATTTTTATCTCCCTAAATCTCTTTTGGCAACACTTAACATTAGTTATCTGTTGTAGTTGTTGTAACAAATCACCACCAACACTCCCTTAACACAAGGTTTTTCTTCAAAATACCTCAGATTGAAAGACTAAAATCCATGTGCCCGCAGAGTTGTGTCTCCTCTAAAGGACTCAAAGGAGAGCATGTTGCTTTGCCTTCTCTAGCAGCTGTCTGCATCCCTGTGTGTTTTCAGTCTCCAGTCAAACCAACCCCTTTCTTCTGTAGTCACGTCTTTTTCGAATGCTTCTGTCTCCTTCTGATAAAGACCTTGGGGACTTTTTAGCCCATCTGGATCATCTCCTTTATAACTTCA
This sequence comes from Glis glis, assembly GCA_004027185.1. Lineage (NCBI taxonomy): Eukaryota > Metazoa > Chordata > Mammalia > Rodentia > Gliridae > Glis > Glis glis. The sequence goes on along the minus strand of PVJS01031434.1, from coordinate 1,890 downwards.
TCACAATTTCAGGGTTCTTCTTGCCATACAGGGTAACATATTCCCAGTTCCTGGAGATGAGGATGAACATTTTTGTGGCGACATTATTCAGTCTACCAAGATGCTCTGGACCAAGCATGATATGTACCACTAATGACATATTAGAAATAAGTAATGTTCATAAAGAAGGGAAAGAGAGTAGAAAGAAAAAGAAACACAAGAAGAGAAATTCATAATATCAAACTTAGGTAAGAGAATATTACTTCATGTGTTAAAATAATAAACTATTTTGGGTAAGTAACTGTGAATTAAAGGTGTTGGTTCTGTAAAATGTGTATTTCCTGTTATGTTAACATGCACCAATAAAAGAGTTACTTTTTTCCCAGCATCTTTTAATTCTTTTGGTAAAAATAAGCAGTGGCATTTTACCTCCTCCCTTTTGGGGGGGATTCAAACTTTTCTGCACTGAACCAATTTTTTATTGTAGCATGAACTTTGGCTCTGAATTGCTTCGTAATCATAGAAGGTTCTGTTATCCACCTGGCTGATCACAATATCCTTGAACAGTAGCAAAGAGAAAGAGAGTCCATTTCTGGTGGCTAATCTCAAATTATATGAGCCCCAACCTATGGACATCCTTCAAGCCAGTCTGTGAGAAAAGCCGGGGAGGGGGTGGCCTACTTTTTACTACCCTTTTCTAGCTCAGATTGAAGAAAAATGTTGATGTCCTTCTTATAGAAATTGAAATGACTTGTTTTGTAATACCATAAAATATCAAATTAAAGAGTTTCAGGATTTTTCTTAACAGAAATGTACTAAAATATTACAAATGTAAAATAAGATGTTTCAGAATTCCATGTTTAATCTGGTGCAACTAGATATCACCTTTGGGTAGGGCAGAAAGGCCTTCATTAATTTTAAGGCAACATGCAGGTTAGCCATAGCTTCAGGCACATTAATTCACTCTTTAAAGATTGAGATTCAGATTCTCCTACTGCTCTGCTACCTTTATTACAAAGTCCAATTCTAAAGCAGTAATTTTTGTAACATCTAGAAATCCCAGAAAATATAAATAAAAATGCAATAAGTATAAATACATACTCAGAATTATATCCATTGGTATATTCACAATTGTGTTGAGAACACTAAATATTATTTTAAGAATATGAATATCTAGGGGAAAGGAAAATTAGTTATGACATATGGAAATGTCCTAGCAGCCCCCATTGATGAATCCGTACTTTTACTAGCAATCAACACAGCCATGTGTTTTGGACTAGTATGATTTTGACACAAGCTTTCTTTCTTTATTTGTACAGGTAGTTTTTCTGAAATTTTCTGCTTAAATGTAATTTTGACTGGAACACTCAATAGCTCTCACAGGATTTGAGTAAAGAAACTGAAAATATTTTTAGATAAGATAATTTTATCTATCCTATAGTATACTTGTTTGTCCAGAGTTCAAAAAACACACTAAACACTCTTCTCTTTCCACTAACTCTCATAAGCCTTAGGTCATTGCAATAGTATTATAACTCATTCAGTGTAATGTGATCTCACTTCATTCATAAAATACATCTTTGATTATATGTCTTCTCCCTTGAATAATCAATAAATGTTCCACATTGCTAAGTAATCAGCTACTTGAGAAATGTCTTTGCCTTATATCTCATTGCATATTAATATCCCATCAGAGTGATCTATGTATTCTCTCTTTATAGTTGTACAATTGCAATCATAATTCCAGACATGTAATTATATATTTTACTTATAAAACAGATATTAAGTGATGTGGCTATACTGCATTATAGAAGCATAACTGGATTGCAAGCATCCTGACTACAGAGGCTGGGTCATGTAAACCACAGAACACAGTCAAAGCACAACATAGATAAGCAATACGAACATGTT
>PVJS01031433.1:0-23411 GCA_004027185.1 Glis glis | reverse complement strand
CGCGAACCCGGATCCTCCGGTCTCAGCCTCCCAAAGTACTGGGATTACAAGCGTGCGCCACCACGCCCGGCTTCAAATCAGCTTTAATTCAAGTGCTAAATCTATCCAGTACTTTCAGGAAGGTTTTATTTTTTATTTGTTTGCTTGTTTTGCACAAAACTCATGAGACAGAGTGTTTTATTGTTTTAACCCCCAGAACGGGTGTGAAGGTCATTGGCCCTGTGAGGCAGAATGAACCATCACATACATTTTGATTTATTGAGATATAACTCATATTCCATAAATTCCACAAAACACTCTTTCAAAATACAATTCAGTGGTTTCAAGTATATTTTCAAAGTCGTTCAACCAGTACAATTATCTAACTGCAGAACATTTTTGTCACCCCAGACAGAAACAACCTCAAATGCATTAGCACTCATTCCCGTCCTCCCCACCACCAGCCCTTGGCAACCATTGATTCACCTGGGCCTTTCATAGGAATGGAATCACAGGATACCTGGTCCTTTTGTGTTAGGTTTCTTTCATTTAGCATCATGTGTTCCAGCTTCAGCCAGGTCATAGCACAAAATAGTACAAGATTCCTATTTTTTATGTTCATTTATTGGTGCATTGTAATTATACATTTTGATATATGTCAAGGTATCAACATCATACATGCACATCCTGAAACTTTAAAAAGATTCCTATTTTTGCTAGATAATATTTTATTGCATGGATATACCCCATTTTATTTTATTATTTGATTTGATTTTTTTATAGTATAGGGGATTGAACCCAGGAGCATTCTACCTCTGAGCTACATCCCCCAGCCCTATTTTATTTTATTTATTTTTTATTTTGTAACAAGGTGTCACCACATGATTAAGGCATCCTCGAATCGATGATCCTCCTGTTTCAGCCTCCCAAGTACTGGGATTACAGGTGTGTGCCACCACGCCCTATTTTATTTATCCATTCATTAGTCACTGAACATTTGGGGATCGAATGCTTGTTTTTAGGATGCATGTTTCTGGTTCTGACCTGCCAGCTCTGTTTCAGATGTTTTGAGGTCTCTGGAGGCACCCTATGTTTGACCAGAGTCTATGGGAGCTGGGAGGGTCCAAATAGCAGTATGGTAGACTGATTTCTAACCCTGGTTTCTCCAGGATAAAAATTTTCCAGCAGACATCCTATTTGGCCCTATGAATGGTTACTATGGAAACTTTCCAGGCCCTGGAAGTCCCAAGTCCATAAAAGTATTTCTTCCACTACCTTGGCAAGGTGCAACCTACATTCTTGTTTGATTGTATTTTTCCCAAAGGAAAGCTCTGGTGGGAGGTCCATGGGTTTATAGAAATCCTCCCTAAAACTTCATAAAATACATGCTACTACCTGTGCCAGGACTATAGATGGGGTGAGTGCATGGTCTCCCCCAGCACAGATCCCACTCAGGTTTGAGAAGCACATGGAAAAGTCTGCCCAGTCTAGCCAAAGTGAGACAAAGCAGAGATCTGATCTTGGGGCACTCATGGTGCAGTGGGGAGGGACCTGGGCTCAGGATGAGCATAGAGGATTTAGTGTGGAGGAGCACAGGCAGGTCAGTCCAGAAAGGACAGGAGTGCCGAGTAACAAATGGCAATGTCACAGTTCTCAGCTGTGGCTTTGTAAACTGCCTTTGCGAGCTATATACTGTCTCTACGTGCGTGGAAGAGTATACCTATGAATGAGCACAAATTATAGAGAGCATTGTACTCATTCCCAGTTTAAAGAGAGATGGAGGGAGGTAAGTCATTCTGATTGCAAAGAGATTTTTCTCTTCTTCCTTTGACCTAAGATAAAAAAACAAATTCTCCAGGCTGGGGTGTTGATGATGACAGCTACATACTTTCCTTACATTGTTAAATTTCTCTTATTAGGAAACTCCCACAGGCAGGTGAGTGATGGATACAGCAAAGGCATCTCTGAAGCTGTAGCTCCTGCTTCTTGGCAGGTCAGGCAGGTCAGGGAAAGGGGCAACCAGCAAGGTGACCGTTCACACGGGATGAAGTTTTCCAGTGGAGGGGTGGAACTCACAGAACAGCTGATACCATGCTTCTGCCCAGCCGCCCTTTTATGGGATCTTGGATACTTAGGGCTGTTTGTGTAATTGCTTCTTGTAAATGAGCTCCTACTCTGTAACACTTTTACAGTAAACCACTTTCCTTTGCCATCTGGTATCCAGTTGTTTTAACCGGGTTTCCAGTATTTGCATCAGTCATTTACAAGAACCTTTTTAACCTTCGCAAAATGAAATAATTGAAGTCTATCCTTTCAGCTCCACATTTGTTTCAGAAAAGCTTTGAAAAATCCAGGCACGGAGGGGCTGGAAGACAGGTTGAGAAGGGAAGGAAAGGGCTCAGCTCTCCCCTGCCCAAGGTCATGAGAAGGGCGGGGGGCACCTTTGAGGTGAAGTGTCCTGGGGTTGGAGTTCGCAGTGTGTTATCACCTTCCCTGTGGCTCATCCCATGGCCAAACTCAGTCTTATGGTGGGCAAGTGCAGGGGATGGTGAAGTAGAAGAGGAGCGCCTTCCTTTAACCCAGGTCTGAAATCCTTTCTTGCCATAAGCTGCCATCCCCCCATGACCACCTTGACCATTCTTCGTTATTCACCCTTTTTCTCCTTAAACTATAAATTCCCTACCTTGCTCAGAGGGAGAGGAAGATGAGGGGGAATCCGAACACATGCAAGAGGCTACCTCTGTTAGGCAATGTCTGAGTTCCCGAGGGCCTAGGGACCACTGGATGAAACTGGTGGGTTTTATCTCCTTTCGCTAAGAGGTTCAGAATATAAAGCACTTCAGGTGCAGATAAGAGTGCAGTTCAAAAGAATTTGGCTCTTTGACCAACTCATGTCTTTCTCATCTCCAGTTCTAATCAGTATAGATGACATAGAGGCTTCTAGAGACCTAAGTAAAGGGGAGCTTTAATTACACCTTTCCTGATAAAGGCATTTCCAAGGTGCCTGTGGCTGTTACTTACATCTTAATCCCATAATGACCTGCTAGCTTTGGGGGAAGAAGCTCACATTCATTTCTGACTCAAAGCAACCACAATTTGCTTAGATTATTCTGTTTTCTGATTAATAATCCTCTTACTCTCCAAATTACAGTCTGAACATGATTCTATTTGATATTGCAAAAGGTCTTCTTGAGGGTTTCAAATGCTTTCCCAAGGATCTATTTGTCACTTTCTGGATCCTGGCTGTAGACTGAAAATTCTGTCTGGGCATAGTGGGGGAGGGGAGAAGTGGGTGGCATATTCCTGAACAAGAGAACAATCTATAGAATCTAAGTAAAGCAGAATTCTTGCTGGCACCCATCTCAACCAGGGTATCCATCCCAGAGAAACACACATCCAACTGCAGAGCTGGGGAGGGACGTCATCACTTGCTCCCTCCTCCTTTGGGAAGAGGAGTGGAGGCCATGTTGGCCAGAAAGACTTCCTAGACACTGATCCACATGCCCTTCTCTCTGGTGCCCTGGGCCTCCCTTCTCCCTCTACAGGTTCCTCAGCCTCCACTCGCTCCACCTCCTCATGGTGCCCCGTACTACCTGCCCCCCACCTCCTCCTTTGTCTAACTGGAAACAACTCGATGAGCTCTGCATTGGCCTTGCCCACTGCATGTGACAAAGGTTTAGTGCCTGGGCCAGCAGACCGGACCTCTGTAGAAGGCTGGGGCAGAGACCATGATAAGATACCCACAAAGGAATATTCTTCAATTCAGTGGGAGGAAGCAGGACCAAGACAAAGACCTGGCCGCTGTGTGTGTGTGTGTGTGTGTGTGTGTGTGTGTGTGTGTGTGTGTTGGGGCCAGTGAGTTTCCCTGAGATTTTGTGGTTGTAAACTCACATGTGACACTGGTTCAGAGTTGTCCCTGTCAGCTGCCCAGTTCCTGATGTCAACCCCATTCTATTAGGCGAGAGTTGAGGACAGGCTTCCCAGAAAAAACTTGGTTTATAATTCCGTTCTTTCCCGATTCTCAATGTCTGTCTCTGTTTCATTTATTTACTTACTGTCTTCTGCCTTTGCAGTCGAAGAGAAACTTCAGGATGGGAAGTGTTGGTAGGTTGAAGAGTCGGTACTGTTGTCATTGTTTTCTGTTGACACAATTAAACAATGCTTCGCTCATGGCATTTCCTAATAGTATTTCTTAAACGAAGAAGGCAGAGACTTGTTATTAAGTTGAAAATGATGGCCTGCCTGGATGTGGTTCTGCTGAGGGTTAAGCCCTGCAGGATTTTATTCTAAAGACATGGAATTCCTGTAGGAAATGGATCCTATCATTGGGACAAATGCTATGCGTCCCCCCAAAGTTCATGTGTTGGCAACTTAATTCCCCAATTTATACACTAATGAGGGGACTTTGGGAGGTAATTGGGAATGTATGTGATTGTCATGGTGGAGCCCCCATGATGACAGTGGTGACTTTATCAGAAGAGGAGGAGAGATCTGAGCTGGCATGCTTCCTCCATCTCCACGTGATACCCTCCACCAAGTTAGGTTGCAGAACGAAGGCCCTCACCAGATGGCAAGCAGATTCTGCTACCATATTTTTGGATTTCCCAGCCTCTAAGAACCATGAGCCAAATAAACTTCTAGTCTTTATAAATTACACCATTTCCAGTATTTTTGTTACAGCAACAGAATACAGTCCAAGATAGCATATATGGAGAAGATCTACCCAAGCAGATTGGGTCTGCGTAGAGACTATGCAGTGGAAACCCATGGTCTCTGGCAAGCACTTTCCTAGGTAATGAGTTTCATCCACAGTAGCACCCAGCGCACTGGATATAGTCTGTGATGTTGGCAGAGTATTTTGGAGCAAGAGTGTATAGCCTGCATCTGCTCAGCAAAGAGGCCTAGAAGATGCCACAGCACAAAAGCCTTCCATTAGTTCTCAGTTTGAATCACATAATCAGAAAGCAGCATCAGAGGAAATTGGTACTACTAGTGCCCATGGCAATGGTTGGGTTTGAAAAGCAGTTCTATTAAGGTGAGTATTAGGATTCAACAGTTTATTCATGTGGTGCTTTTATAGGATGCCATGCCTTCATTCAGCCAAGCGCTTTCTGCAGGGAGGTGGGGAGGTCCTTCTCCTGGTTCTCTTTCCTGCTGGAGCCTGGGTGCGATGGCCCTTTAAGGCGGGAAGAGGTCCAGCATGAATGGGAGCCTGTGCTGCAAGCCGATGTCCAGGGTAAGCAGAATGGGCCTGGCTTTTTACTGCTCGGTGTTCCAAGGCAAGGTTTTGCTGAGAAATATTAAGTGTAACCAAATATTACAGGGAACACACTGTTCCTGCTGTATTTCCAGGGCATCTGATCAATGGGAAAAATGAGAAGTAGAAATAAACAAAAAGGACAGAGAACCGAGCAGGCAATTGGGCTCAAAGGAAAACCGAGTAAAACAGAGGAAATGATTTTCAAAGTCAACACAGATAACTGAAGGAAGAAAGACTAATGCTGAACAGAGAAGAAATGTCTAACTGTCTTGCTCCGGGCCTGGGTCAGGCCAGGGAGCATGGTGGGGCTGTGCTAAGAATTTTCATCTGGGGCCTGGTCTCTCTGTAAGTCCAGCTGTCAGAGGCAATGTCAGGAACAGGCGAGATGAAACACAGTCAGAGGAAGGAGGTGCAGCCTTCAGGAGTAAACAACCCGGCAAAACGGGAGCTGAAGAGCTGCTGCCAGCAGGCCAGGCAGCCCCGTGGCCCTGCAGGATTCTACTGGGAAGAAGACACAGAGTTCATGGAGGAAGTGGATCCTATCATTGAAGCCGACCCAGAATGTCCACCAAGAGGACCAGGCCCCTTTAAATACTCTGCAGTGTAAGCCAATGGTAATTTCATGGAAGTCTCCCATGTTTAGCTCCTGGAGCACTCAGAATAGCTCATGATGTTGGTGGCATGTGCAGGCCATGAAGTCCCCTCTACAGACCTCACTTCCCCCAGTCTCCATACTCCATGTGTCAACCCAAAATATGTCCAGGCATTGCCCAATATCCCCTGGAAGACACAGTCACTCTCTGCCCCATTGAGAAACACTGCTATGGAGAAAGAAACTAAAACCCAGAAAGTCTACATGGCACATCTGGTGTTGCACAAGTCATTGATTGAAACTTGATGGCCTCTTGACCTTTTCTCTAGCTGCCGTCTCCATTGGAGAGAATAGCTACGTAAAGTCTGGAATCAGCAGTCAGATGCCCAGGTTCAAACCCGGGCTCCACATCTCCCCTGCTCTCTATGGGAGCCTGGCTACACCACTCTTTCTTTGTGTCTCGGTGTCTCCATCTTTAAAATGGCTTTGATGATAACAAAAATCTACCTCGCATCCCATCTACCAGGTGAGGTGAACAAGACAGACAAAGACCACAGAGCAGCATCTTCTTGCATCGTGAGTCCTCAGTAACCCCTAGCTTGGGTCCTTCTCTACTGCCTACCAGACTAATAAACTGCTTTCAACTTCCTTTGCTTATGAGGGTCCCTCTATCTGGAATGCCCTCCCGCCAACTTCATACAATGAACTCCTTCCTGCCTATCAAGAAACAGTTGGGTTGCATCTCCACAAAGAAGGCTAAGGGGTCCCTGGCTGTGGCCCCTTCGCGGTCCCACTGTATGCACTGAAATGTCTATGTTTGTCTTCTGAAGTAGACCTACTGTGAGCAAGCAGTTTAGGGACCCTGTATAATTAATTAATGTACCACTGTGGCACTCGGTGAATGGATAGGATTCGGGTAGGTAGAAATGGGGATGGTGGATGGTGTGCTGGGTGGAGAGTGTTAAGAGGGGAGGTGAGGGCATGAGCAAAGGGGATGCTTAGTAAAGCCTAGAGGTTGGTTTGAGGCAGGAGTGCCAGATTGTAGCCCTACAGACACCTCCCTGGACACATTTCTACTCAATTCACCAGTCCTTGGGGAGCCTCAAACCCTTGGAGGGAGGCAAGGGGTGGGAATGGGTTGCTGAGTGACTTAATCAGAGCTCTGCCATGGGAGGTTAAACTGGAAAGAGCTTGCAGTGTCCACTGAACTAGGCAAAGTCTGGAGGCAGAGAAAACTTAGTTAAGCAACAACAGGAGAGAAGCCCTGGGGCTTAAAACTATAATACAGCTGTAAAATATTTTGCTGTTAATAAAATGTTAATATGGGGAGAATGGGGATGGACGATGCCCTGTTGATTGTTTGGGGGAGAAGAGCCATAAGAGGTGCTATGAGCATTTGGGGGTAAGTGAAGGTGTTCTACCAGTGAAAAGCCTTGCATAGGGGAGTGGGATATCAAAGAAAATTCCAGAGTCTTCCCTAGCGATGGTCCTCCACAGTCATGGATGACCGAGTGCCCAGACTGATGGGGTGTGTAGGGATGGAAAGGGTGGTATAGATGGGACAGAAGCTCCTGTGTTTTATTCCTGGGAATAGGAACTGTTTCTCACAATTTGAATTAGAAATCTCAAATAATGTCTCAGACAAATTGGGTCTTACTCTCAAGGAGTAATATTGAACCTAAGGAGTGATGTTTGAGGCCCTCTTGGGGAAGCCAGGCTCGACTGTAGCACAAAGAACAACACCAGAAACTGAGCACCTCATAGCAGTTTGAAAAGAGGAGGGTTTACATACCTGCTCGGTAGCTCTCTGCGGTCATGAAACTTCCACACATCCTAGAGGTGGGAGCGTGTCTCAGTCTCCCTCTGGACCCCATGTATAAATAAACTCGAACTCAGGCTTTCAGTCTGCCTTTCTTAAGTCATGGCCTCATTTTCAGCTTTGAATCTCTCATAAATATACCCAGAATGAAAGGATGAATTCAAAGCCCCCTTACCTGGACTGGTTTAAGAAATCCGGGTCTGTGGCTGGGATGGGACTTCTCTGGGTCACACACTGCCTCTGAGAATGGACAGAGGGGCCTCCACCCCAGATGCAGCCTCTGGGAGTCTCATGAATTCAGGGAAGTGGCCAAGTGCCTAAAGAAAGAAATCGAAAACAGATCTCAACTGCAAAGTCAATGCTTACCGTGTTCCCCTCTCCAAGCGCAGCTGAGGTCTGGCCAGCCAGTAGCCTCCTCGATCTCTGCGGAGTCCATCAGGAGAGAGCAAATGAGCTTCTGGCCCTGTGCAAAGCCCTTTGCCCTCACCTGGCCTTTCAGAAAGGGAGCGATGTCCTGAATTATTGATGCTCGACTAAGTAAACAGTTTCAGAAAATAGGAGGCGCCCCCTCCCCTCCCATCACCAAGAGGGAAAAAGAGGAGGAGGGAAGCACTTCTCTTAGGGATGCTAGTAAACTTAGGCAGAATCCTGATGGAAGACCTGGCCAAATGCATCCTATACATGGGGCCTCCTTTCCAGCTCACCTGCAGAGACAGACCCTCTCGCTTTTGCTCCCGAAACTAAGATTATAACTAATGGGAGGGGAGAGATCACAAATCAAGATACTTTAGGCTAAGGCCAAAATACACATGATGCTGATATTTGCAAAGGGAATACATTCAAAACCTTTACGGGAGAAAAGAAGAAGGAAGGAGGGAAAGGAGCCACTCGTCTTTCTCTCTTGCCTAACCAGAGGCAGGAGGGAGGGACATCGCTTGCCAGGATGGCCGACGGGTGGGACGAAGGGAATAATGCAAGAAAAAAGTTGAATGAAAGCAGTGGAGAGAAAATGGTGGGGAGCCACAGTAAAGATGGAAAACGACCGTTCACACTTATCTTTATAGTGCACCTGCTTGCACGCTTTTATACCAGGCAGAGCAGTCAAAGGGCATGCTACCATCTCCAGGGTGGGGGGCCTGTCTCCTGGTGGGCTCCCCAGCTACAAAGTGAGCTACCGAGACAAGACTCATCCTCTTCCAAATGAGCCCGCCAAAAGCTCAATATCCCCACCTTTGTGTCCATCCAACGGACACATCTGGAGACCTACTGTGCGCCAGGCACACGCTGTGATGTGTGCGCCGAGATGAAGAAACCGTGTTTAAGGATTTCACAGTCTAGTCCAAAGAGCAAAAAAGCAATTGAGAATGCGCGACTGTTGACTTAAGCACCTCCATTTACTTTGAGTAACTGAGAGTTAATTGAACACATTTCACACTTCCCTCGGCTCTTACCCAGCCTTGGGAGGCTTCAGACCAGTGTTGCTGCCAAATGCAGCCCACCAGGGACAGATCCTATGTTTAAAAGAATAGTTTTGCATTTCCTCCATAGAGTTGGTTAGGAAATGGCATTCAAAGAAGCAGGGTTACGCAAATAAAAAGAAGATGTTAAATGAAGAGAAAGATGCACCTCAGCCAGGACAGACCCGGTCAACCTTGTTCCTTCAACCAATATGTTTGAGTGCTTACTGATGAGAGAGTGGACATGGTGCTGATGCTCAAACAGGGCACAGGGAGATGTTTAAGAGGCACCCAAGTCATCTAGTGGCTCTCAAAGCAATGCAAAAGGCCAAATTCGATGAGAATACGGTGCCATGGGCTGAACGCTGCACAGGCAGATGGCGTCTGTAACCAGTACCAGAATGTAACAATGCATGAGGAGATTATCCTCAGACATGACAATCAGGAGAGACTTCACTGAGGGGGAGGATGAATCTGAGGGCATTAAAGAAGAAGTAGAATTTTGAAAGCAAATATAAGAGGGAGGAGCATCCCGTGCTGAGGACGGAGAGACTGGGATGGAGAGACGGGGATGGAGAGGGGAAGCGGAGCAAGGAGGAGGGTCTGAACAGCCTTGGATCAGAGAAGTCTGGTTGGACTGTCACCTCTCAGGCATGTCCGCATCTCTTCCTGCCCACAGCTCCCAGACTGGTCCAAGCCTTCACCACCATCGTCCCTTTGCTGGAGGCTGCCAGAGGCTGTTATAGAATTCCCTGCCTCTCCTCTCACTGTCTGCTCCCCACCTGTAACCAGTGTCTGTACAGTACCAGATTCTGTTCAAACATAAATCAGCTCACATCAGGCACCTTTAGAAAAGAGGCCTCCAGCCGGGCGTGGTGGCTCACGCTTGTAATCCCAGTACTTTGGGAGGCGGAGACCGGAGGATCCTGATTCGCGGCCAGCCTCAGCTCTCTCTCTCTCTCTCTCTCTCTCTCTAGTGAGGCCCTCCGCAACTTCGTGAGACCCAGTTTCAAAATAAAGTATAAAAAATAGGGCCGGGGGTGTAGCGCGGAGGTAGAACGCCCCTGGGTTCAATCCCCGGTACCACAAAAAAAAAAAGAGGCCTCCATACTTCTTAAAATCCCGACTCATCTCTCTCACCTGCTGATTCTGCTACACCTTCCTGATCTTCTTTTTGCTATTTATACTGACCAAGCTCACTCCCACATTAGAGATTTCAGGCTCTATTTGCCAACAGTACCCTTCCCCTGACCCCCTGATACCTGGCTCCTTCTCATTTCTGCATCCACCAACAACTCATTGAGTTGAGTGTTTTTATGTACCACCCACTGTGGAAGATTCTGGGGCTATGGATTCAGGAGAAGGCCCTTTCTGCTCTGTTTATTTCCTTCCTTTTTTTTTTTTTTCATCCGCTGTAATTATTGGGTGTTACCTATTTGCTTACTGGTTTGTTGTCTTCCCAGGTAGAAACTGAGCTTGATAAGGATGAAGATTATGTCTTAGTTTTCATCCTCAGCATCTAGCAGAACACCTGGCACATCAAAGGCACTCAATAAATATAAATATATGCTTAGTGAATGAATAAATAATGAGAAACGAAACCTGGAGAGCTTGATTAGGACCATATTTTGGAGAGCTGTCCTTTGGGGAAAACCTTGACCATTTTCATTTGTGTGTTGGACTCCCTCTCTCTCTCCCTCTCTCTCTTGATGCCTGCAAATACAGTCATAAATAAGACAGAGAGGAGGCCTGCTGGCCTGGGCCTTATGTTTTAGACCAGTGTTGTTCCACAAAACTTTCTGTGATAATGGAAGCGCTCTGTATCTGCCCTATCCAATATGGCAGCCATTGGCTACATGTGGCTCTTGAACACTTGAAATGTGATTGGGGCAACTGAGGAAGTGACTCATTTATTTTACTTGGTTTATGTTCATTTAAATCTAAATTACCTTGTGTACTTGCAGCTACTATATTGGGCAGCATAGTTCTGGATGTTCATAACAGCTGCCTGGTGGTGTTCCTCGGGATCATTCTTTTGTTAATATAGCTGTTCTTTGGCTTAGTGTCACCTCTTTTGGACCAATGCTAATTCTTTCAAGGTTTCTCTCCTAATATCACCCCTTTTCCCTGAGTCCCCCTGACTAGCCAAGTTTTCCTCTTGAGATCCCCATATCTGGACAAAGGCTCTTCTTTCTTCTCTGAGTCCTGGAACTCCTCAAGTGTGACCTCCTACCTGGTCACAGGTTGCTCTGATGACACTAACTGCTGATGTCTACAGCTCACCAATCCTGTCGCTCAGTGTCCCAAGCACAGCAAAGACACTGGCCTTTCTTGGGGCCCCCTGGATCTCACTGGTCCTGTGGACATGCTGATTCTCAACCTACTGTAACCCTGCTTTTGCCCTGGAGAATCTACCTGGTGGCCTTACCCATGGGGGCCATTCTTGGTACAGTGGCCCCTTCTGAGTCCTCCACTGGGAACATTAGGCATACAGCCTGGGAACCAAGGGTCATTGGGGAACCCTGTCTACCCCACACTTAAATGTAAATCCCATGTCCCTGCACAGGATGAGGGTGCCATCTATAGTGACACAGGTGGGCTTATGCCCTGTGCAAGTTCCCACTTGTAACACGGTGAGTCTGACACGCTTCTTCACACAGAAGCCCAGATGCCTGAGTCATTCACTTCTGCAGCCTCGTCACTTCTACTCCAGGAAGCTCATGAGTGTTGTAAACTGTTGGCCAATGAGAAGTATCTCTAGGGGACAGTTCTCACAGAGCTCGGCAGCTCTCCTGGCCTGGGTGACACACAGGTACCATGGAGCCTGCTCCCAATGAGCAGTTGTCCCTAGTGGTGCTGAATGTGGCTTTTCCCCTATGTCCAGGCATCCACTGAACTTTCACATGGGTATTGGTCATGTTGGGGGTAATTAATGATCTAAAAAGGCAATGATCTAATGAGATCTGTGAATTGTCTTATTGATTTTCATGTATTAATTACCCATCCAGACTCTTAGCCCTGTTAAAATTTGCTTCCTAAAGCTGATGAACCATGAAGAATGCAGGAATGGGTTTTCTGAAACAACACATTGTCCACGAACTGCAGTAACTGTGGGGAGAAGGCAATATGAGTGGTCCATAATGTCAACGATGCACACAATGTCTTCTGTGGAATCTGTCATTGAATCACCAGAGGCCAAGAGCACTGCATGGAAAGGCAGAGGAGGCCGAGGGCTACAGGGATAATCCTAGGATGAGGAGGATCTGGTTAGAGGGAAAAGGGTCACCCATAGTGCTGAGTCCTGGGGACTCCTATGATCAAGCCTTGCCATGGGTGCTATCAACGTGCGTCATGCAATCATGGAATCATCGACTACTGGAAGGCACCCCAGATTCTACCTAATCTGTGTTTTCACCCAGCTTTGACGCATGTTTCTCTGAGTCATCGGGGTTGATAAGATAAAATATCCTTCTAGGGAGTCAGAAGCAGTTTGTTGCCAATAATGTTGGTTCAGCTGAATTTCAAGAGGTTGGGGGTGGGCAGCAGAAAATGGTGTATTCTGAACACAGCATGCCCACAGGCACCAGCAGGGTGCAGTTCTTCTTGATGTCTGCTTCTTTCAGCCCATCACACCATCCCTAAAATTATGCAGAAAGTGTTTCTTCCTAAATCCACCCAAGCCCAGCACCAGGGCTCAGAGCCCTTGGTCAGTCTCAAGCTGAAACGCCCCGTCCTGCCCCATGCTGCCACGTCTACACCCTTATTCTACCATGCTTATCCCTGGGATGCGCCCAAAGCTCTAGGCTCCTAGAAAGAGACCATAAATGAGTGGGACTGGGCTCTCCTTCTCCTCCATGTAGATGAGATGCTGCTGCCTGTAGTGCCCCCTGGCTGTACTTCTCTGGGAGGGGTGGAAGCAACAGAATAGACTCAGAAATAACCCTTCTGACCCAATCATCCCAACCATCCCAACCAACAGCAACTCTTTCACAAACCATCACAAGCCAAAGCAAAGAAGCAAGAAACTAATAGCTCTTCCTTCTTAAACAGCATCAGAATCATTCATACAGTCAGCATAAATGCAACTTTTCCTCCATATTTTCAACCCACAATTGGTTGAATGCACATATGCAGAACCTACAGATAGGGAGGACCAGCAAAGCACTGAGGGCACCGTCCTTGGTTATCCCACACGATCAGAGAGCAGTAGATCTCTGTGGTTACAGGTGGGCTCTAAGGCGATTGAGAACAAGATATGTATCTCAGAGTGGCCAAATCCCACAGCTTCTCTGAGCCCCATTTTTCTCATTTGGAATGTAACAATGATGATATCTTCTTCCCAGGCTGTCCTGAGGATGTGCAGCTTTGTTAAAGTGCCTCTCCATGGGAAGGACTGACAAATGGTCACTGGTACTAGTCTGCTGACAAGGCTGTCCTCCTGGGGACCTTGGGACTCTAAGGGTGTCAAGGGCATGGTTTAGCTTCCCTTTCTTTAGCCTTCTTTACCAGAAGGTTATTAGGAAAGAAGATGAAAATGCCTAATAACACAAGGTGAACAATGGATAGATGATGGCTGAGATTTCCTGAATCACCATATTGCCGATCTATTGACTATCTTCTCCCTGCCCCAGGATGGTTGAAGTGGTGAGTTGCTCAGGTCCAGCCCTCCTGCGGTAGCACATGACTAGTTTCTACCTCTTTGACTTTCTACTGGCTTCAGTCATGGCCAACAACTCCAGACTTCCCCCTACCCTAGCTGGATAGATCTTAATTTCCTGTTTTCATTTCCAATCTGCCTCTCAGACATGCAGACTCAGTCTCGGGGGAGGCAGAAACCATCAGTGACTTATTTAGGAGGTGTGATCTTTTGTGTCCTTTCAATCAGCGTCACCTGGTCCCTTCTCTGTCCTTTTCTCCATATCAAAGAGGTATTTCTGGAGAAATATTCTTGGATTCACTCTCCTTGGTCTCCTTGGTTGGTTTGTCATTTCCCCCTTTCTCTGGTGGGGCTTCTGCTTCCCCAGGCTAAGTGTATGCCAGCAGATTTTAAATTAACACATTTTCTTTTCTTTTTTTTTTCTTTTTTCTTTTTTTGTGCGGAAACGGGGATTGAACCCAGGGGCATTATACTTCTGAGCTACACCCCCAGCCCTGTTTTTATTCTTTATTTTGAAACAGGGTCTTGTTAAATTGTGGAGGGCATCACTAAGTAGCTGAGGCTGGCCGTGAACCTGCGATCTTCCTGTCTCAGCCTCCCAAGTACTGGGATTACAAGTATGCGCCACCATGCCCAGCTACATGTTTTCCTTTTTAAATATACTGTCATTGGTGCATTGTAGTCTCACATCATAATGTAGTCCAGAGTGATAGTGACATACATGCACACAGCATTTGGTGAGCTTCCCCTGGCTCCCTCCTCACTCCTCCCCTTCCTCATACATGATATTGAGATTGGCATCGGTATTATCACATATGTATATAACATCAATGAAACTATTTCCTTCATTAATTCTCCCTCCCCTCTTCACTTTCCCCTCGACCTCCTCCATTAGTTCTCTGGGGTTTCTCCTCCATTATCTGAAGTCTCTCTTGTATCCTAATTACTCCCTAGCTTCCACGTATGAGAGAAAATATGTGATCCTTCATTATCTGTGACTGGCTAATCTCACTTAACACAATGTTCTCCAGGTCCATCCATTTTCCTGCAAGTGACATCACCAGATGGATGGATTAAAAAATTTTGTAATCCATCCATCTGGTGATGGACACCTCAGTTGGTTTCATGACTTGGCTATTGTGAATTGTGCAGCTATAAACATGGATATGCATGCACCACTATAATATTCTCACTGCAGGCTTCTTATTCTTATCATCATCAATTGTCCGGCACCAGGAATTCAATGGAAATTACTTAATGAAAATGATGGTTAGTTTATGTCACTGAAAAGAGGACGCTAAGTGTGTTGGGAAGCAATAGCTCATACTCTTCTGAGGGATAAACAGCTCCTGCTGATTGGTTCCTCATGTGATCAAGCCATCCATCCAGGAAGTTAGTGGAGGAATCTTACTAAGCACTGAAGTATAAAATAATCCAAACAGGGAGCTTGAGAGTAAACCCAGGGGACATCTGTTTTCCAAAGCTTAATACATAACATTGTTCAGCATTAAGACAACATCAGTGCACTGCAAGCACTCTGCATAATTCCTATTACCAAGATGTAAGAAGATAGGTGCTTGACAAATTATTCATGTCTAAGCATCAGGCCACCAGGAAATTGCAGACATTTCAACAAAAACATTCTACCTTGTGCTTCACTAAAGTTCAATAGCAGAAAAAAAGAGTTAAGGGTAGTTTGATGAGAGATGATATAATAATAAGTTTTTTCCCCTTATCAGATTAGATATTATCCTTTATTATCTGAGGAGAATTGGTTTCAAGACCCTCCTCGGATACCAAAAATTCAAAGGATGCCCAGGTCTCCCGTATAAAATGGTATAATATTTGCATATAACCTGTGCACATCCTCCTGTATACTTTAAATCATAATATAGATTGATCATAATACTTAGTACAATGTAAATGCTTTTTAAATTGTTGTTATGGAGAAACAGCTCTAGTATCTTAATAATTAGGATAAAATGCAAAAGGACACCAAGAAAGAAGCCTACTGTAAACTATGGTCTTTGTGTGATAATGATGTGGCATGATAGGTTCATCAATCGTAACAGATGTAACTTGCTGGTGGGGGTACTGACAATGAGAACCCCATGCATGTGTGGGGCAGGAAGTGAGTGGGAAATCTTTATACCTTCCCTTTGGTTTTTCTGGGAACCTAAAGTGCTCTGAAACATAGTCTAATTAAAAATCCAAGGACAAAATTTCAAGTATAGTTTTAATTACAATGGGTAAGTAAAGAAAAGACTCTTCCATGAAATATACATTTTTTTAAAAAAATTAAGGATCAGGAAAGCAATGGACTATGTAACAAAATAAAAATTGAAGCTTTGGTCCCATTAACACCTACCCCAAGAGTTAAGCAAAAATGATGCCCAGTCCTGCTAATTCTTCTAGGCACCCCGTGGGCCCTGTGATGGGTAATCTGGATTGTCAACTTGACTGGATTATGAAACACCTAAAATTATGTGACTTTGGTGTGTTGATGAGATGATTGGCATGTGGAACAGCAGATTGAAGAGGAAGTCCCACCCTGAATGTGGGCAGCACTGTTCTGATAGGCTGGGGACCCAGATGAAAGGAAGGAGGAAGCAGCATGAGGGCAAGCGCGGTCCTTCCTGAGTGAAGGTGTGTCCACTCTTGCCTGGGATATTGGGCTTCAGCCTCTTTTGCTCTTGATACTGGACTTTCACCAATGTTTCTCTGGGAAGCCCCTGGCCTTTCCATCTTGGAGTGGGACTATTTTATTGGTTGCACCTATCCTGAGACTCCAGCTCTTGGACCACTTGGGACTACACCACTTCTGATTGTAAGCTGATTTGATAAATCCCCTTTTATAATATACATGTCCTGTAAATTCTGTTACTCTAGAGGTTCTAGAGAACTCTAGAGTAACTCTAGAGAACTCATCACATTAAGGTTCTAGAGAACCTTAACTAATACAGGCTCCCTCTCTGTATGGGAACTCATTGTTTTGTGCAAGGTGGTCCTGTCCCTCAGCCGCAGTTCATTGGACCAAGAAGTAAATCTGGCCCAGTTTGAACCAGTCGTCTTCTGAGCAAAGGTCTCTAGGACTACCTAAGGTAGCTGGTTCTGGCCCAGGTGCAGAGGGAAGCAGTGAAGGCCAGCCTGTAGACAGAAAGACACGGATTAATAGCTTGCAGCAAGAACCAGAAATAAGATTCCACACACCTCCAGAGAGATGGAAGGAGTACCTATTGCTAGCTTTACAGTCTATGGTTCCTGTCCTTTGTAAGACCTGGGTGTACTTTCTTCCTGGGATTCTTAAGATACATTCATATACTCATTCCCAATTACATTACTTGAATCTTTGGCAATTCAAGTGAGTATTCTTTCAGGAAAAAAAAATAATCAAGAAATGTTCCTGCAAGATTCTCTTTTAATGTCCGTATTAATTAGGATAAGTATTGCTTGGCACTCTAACAAACAAACCCAACATCTCAATGGTCTAATGTAATTAAAACATATATTTTACTCACATGACAGATGTGGGTGCTCAGTGGATGCCTTTCCACATGTATATACAGATGGTCCCTGACTTGTGATTGGTTTGACTTACGATTATTTTTTACTTTACAATGGAGTAAAAGTGTACCCACACACCAATCTGCTTTCCATTTCAGTGTAGTATTCAATAAATTACATGAGATCGACACTTCATAATAAAACAGACTTTGTATTAGATGATTTGCCCAGCTAGGTTAATGTAAGTGTTCTGAGTTGGTATAAGGTAGGCCAGGCTACGCTACGGTGTTCCAAAGGTAAGGTGTATTAAATGCATTTTCAACTTACCACATTGTCAACTTGGAATTGGTTTATTGGGACATAACCCCATCATAAGTTGAGGAGCATTTGTTCAGGGACACAAGAGCTTTCTATTTTGTGGCTCCTCATCCTTTAGGGTTTCTGGGTTGTCTTCGGGACTTTTTGTGTAATCTAGCTGGCAGTATGAGAAAGAGAGAGTGTGGAGCATCACAGAGAAGTTTGCATGGCTCAGTCCTGTAACATCTCTGCCCACATTCCTTTAGCCAGAAGCCAGTCACCTAACCACATGGGGGGAAGAAAAGGTGATGTTTCAGATTTGATAAATAATAACAGTATTTAATTTAACAACAACAATAAATGTAGAAGCTGATGATTTTGTGGACTTTCATTTGACAGGCACTGCACTAAGTAGTTTTTATTCATTTTTCTTCTTTTATCATCATAACACAGGTTTAGAACAGTTAAGTTACTTGCCCCAAAGAACTTACTTCTATATGACTTAGGATCTGAATCCAGAGACAAAAGTCACTGCCTCTGAATAGCTCAAAACTCAAAAGTTAAGTATATATTGGAGGCAGCAAGCCCAGGCCAGCCTTTTTGAGGGTGAAAGCCCACATGAAGAGAGGGCCCAAGTGACAGAACCAACTAGTAGGGATGTGAATGAGACCAAATTAAACCATTGGACTCTACCACGCTGCCATCTGACTGCTGCCACTGGCTGAACCCAGGAGAAACCAGCAGAAGAACCTCACAGCTGAGCCCTGCCCAAATTGCCAACATATAGAATAGTGGAGCAACAAATCATCATTGGTTTCAGTCCCTCAGTGAATGAGATTATCCCCACTCATGCTGGAAAGGGCAATGTAAGGAGACCACTGATTAAAATGCTAATCTCAGCTGGGCATGGTGGTGCACACCTGTAATCCCAGTACTTGGAAGGCTGAGACTGGAGGATCTCAGGTTCAAGGCCAGCCTCAGCAACTTAGTGAGGCCCTCCATAACTTAGTGAAACCCTGTTTCAAAATTAAAAAAAATATATTGGCTGGGGATGTAGCTCAGATGTAGAATACCTCTGGGTTCAAACCCAGTCACACACACACACACACACACACACACACACACACACACACACACAGGCAGGTCATAATTCTAGGACTGAAACAGAGAAAGATAAACTTATAGCATCTTATAGAAAGGAAGGAAGTGCTGGAAAAAACAAAAGAATAAGGCATGGTAAAGGAACATGAAGCCCACTGAATCAATTACCAGTGGCCAGGGCTGGGGCAATTTGAGCAAGAAAATAAATAACATAGTTTTGGATTATAACCCAAAGCATAAAATAAATACCTATGAGTACATACTGATATAAATATGAGTCTATACTGGTATAAATGAATGAATACACAAGTAAGTCAAGGGGGCATTTCTTACCAAAGAATTACAAATAGGTTACCTCTCCCCTCCAGGAGATAGAGCCTGATCATTCCTTTATCCCTTTGAGTGCACCTGGGCTTAGTGACTGGCTTTTGAACAGTAGATTATGGAAAGATGGGGAACATAAATTTGCAGTGTAGACACCTGGCAAGACTCACCTTGGCCAGGTGATCATCAGGTTAACATCATCAGTGGCGAATCTTGTTCGTAGCATGTTCCCCAGATATGGTGTGCTAGTTAGATTTGTGTTACTATAACAAAATACCTGAGATAATAAGCTTTTAAAAGGAAAAGATTTATTTTGGCTCATGATAGCAGGGGTTTCAGCCCGCTTATCCCCATTGCTTTTGGGTCTGTAGGAAAGCAATATATCATTGCAAGGAGCACATGAGAGAGGAAGCTGCTTCCTTCATGGTAGCAAGGAAGCAAAGAAAGAGAGGAATGGGCTGGATTCCTAATATCTCCCCCTATTTTTGGTGGTACTTGGGATGGAACCCACGGGCATTTTAACTCTGAGAAACATCCCCAGCCCTATTTTATTTTGTATTTTGAAACAGGGTCCCATTAAGTTGCAGAGATCCTCACTAAGTAGCTGAGGCTGGCCGCGAACCTGCGATCTCCTGTCTCAGCCTCCCAGTACTGGGATTACAAGTGTGTGCCACCACGCCCAGCTGCAGTATCCCCTTGAAAGGCATGACCTCAATGACTTTCCATTGAACTTTCAATAAACTTCCTCTAGCTAGGCCTAACCTCTTAAAGGTTCTACCACTCCTGATAGTGCCACAGGCTGGGGACCGGTTCTTTAAAATATGGACAATGGGGAGACATTTCAATCCAAACCATAGCATGCTTCATCTCTAGGACATTCTTCCTCAAGACACATAGCTCCAATATAATCATGAGAAAAATATCAGACAAACCAAATAGAGGGGTGCCCTACAAAACACCTTACTAGAACTCCTCAAACCTTTCAAGGTCATGAGCAACAGGAAATGTCTAAGAAAGTGGTAGACCAGAGACAAAGACCAAAGGTAGTGTCCAATGGGATCCTGGAACAGAAAGAGGACATTAGAGGGAGAACTAATGAAATCTAAATAAAATGTGTGATTCGGTTCATAGGAATTGACAGCACTGGACTGTTGGTTGTAGCAAATGTACCATGGTTATGTAAGATGTTAACGATAGGGGGCAGTGAGTGAGGGGTGTACAGAAATTCTTGGTACTATCTTTGCAACTTTTCTGGAAATTGAAAACTATTCTAAAACAGGAAGTTTAGTTTTTAGAAAGCATGCTCTCGTGGTCATTAATGAGCAAAGCAGGCCATTTGCAGTCTTTGGAGTGATCTAAGTTGACATAGTCTAATGGATTTTTTCTGTCTGATTCTGTTGCTCTCGGCCTGTCATTGCATATGGTGAATGGTGAATTATTTCGTTATTTTGCCATTTGTGCTATTGCATAACTTGAAATTATTTGCAATATCACTTTGAGAGCACTTATATTTGAGTGATCTGGGCTTGAAATTAATATTTATAGCTTCTTCAAATCTTCATGTTGCATATAAAAGGATTCTGCTGGCTTTTTTTTTTAGATTGCTTTTTTCATTCCAAATGAGGTAGTAAATATTTTAGCTTTCTCCTAGTGTGACCTGAGAATACATACAGTAAACTATTAAAGGAGAAATAAAACATAATGATGTTGACTGATTATTCATTTCTTTAAAAACTTAGCTGGGTGTGGTGGCGCATGCCTGCAGTCTAGTACTTGGGAGGCTAAGATATGAGGATTGCAGGTTTGAGGCCAGC
The DNA here is from genome assembly GCA_004027185.1 of Glis glis. Lineage (NCBI taxonomy): Eukaryota > Metazoa > Chordata > Mammalia > Rodentia > Gliridae > Glis > Glis glis. The sequence continues at coordinate 2,607 of PVJS01031433.1, read as the reverse complement.
ATATGGTAACTTAGGTAGACCTTGTTTCAAAATAAAAAATAAAATAGTGCTAGGGGTGTGGTTTAGAGGTAGAATGCATCTGGGTTCAATCCCCAGTAAAACACACACACACACACACACACACACACGCACGCACGCACACATACACACATACATGTATGCATGAAAAGCAACAGCAAAAAACACCTTGGTTCCATATAGTAAAAGCTTAAAAATCTTCATTTTTACAAAAAAAATGTTATATTCTATCTCACTATTTAAGTACTTACATCACCTTTTAAGTGATCACAGTTCTTTTAATTTTTAATATAGGGCTTTAAAACAAAAAATAAAGTGTCTACATGATTATCCCATCTCAAGTATTACAGTAAACACAGACCTTGGAATTCTTCTGGGTCTGGCAAGGTTGCTAAGATGGAGAATATTATCATCAGTACAACCTAAGCTCATTTTTGCTTTGGTCTCCACATGTCTCAATTGAGTCAACATAACATGAATAAAGCCATATTTTGTGCCTAGAACTATGCTGGATCCACTGTTTTCCATTAAATACTCACATCTGCATACTAAGATAGGTTTATTATCTTGTGTCATGGATGAGTAGAGGTTCAGAATTAATTGCCCATAACCACCCAACTAAGATGGTTGAGCTCTGACTTACTCTCTGTGCTGTCTACTCTCTGTGCTTCCTAGTGGTCCTTGTCTCTTAGGCCCCACCCCTTGGCCAGAGGCATAGAGTAGGATCCCTGGTTCCCTGTAGCTCCTTCTGTGGTCTGGTCAGCTTGGGAGTGATGGGTAAGAGGGAATATTTCCAGAGATATCCTGTCCTTAGCCTCGCCCAGGAGAGAGCAATAGCCTTTGACCAAGATCATTTGCTTCACTTAAAGAATTGATTAAAATAGGTCTAAGTGTCCAAACTGTCAGGACTTTCCACTATTGTTGTGTGTTTGCTCATTTCTGTTTACTTTTCATTCATCTCCATTCGACATTTGTTATTTTAGGTTTTCTATTAAATGCTGGGGATCTAAAGACAAGCAAGACCTTATTTCTGTAAATGCACATGCATTGTTTCTGTTGGAATAGAAGTTCCAGCCCTTATGGCTAAACAACCCTGAATAAATTCTCAACCATCATCATGTTAGGATGATTAATGCTAGCTGCCATGCAGAATAACCTCCAAATCCCACTGGCTTAACAAAAAACATTCATGTCCTTCAAAGTTCAAGATGGGTCTCTAATGGCTGTTCTCCACCTGTTGATGCAGGGACCCAGGCCCTCTCACCTTGCACATCATCACACATATCATGGGGAGATGGGTTCCACATGATATCCCCATCCCCTTTCATGGAGCCTGCGCATGTATTACCTTGCATAGCAAGATGGATTTTGCAGATGTGATTAAGTTTATGAACCTTGCAGTGGTAATTGCCCTGGGTCATCCAGGTGGATCCAATCTAATGGCATGAATCCTTCAACACAGATAACCTTAGCTGGGCATGGTGGTGCACATCTATAATCTCAGTACTCAGGAGGATGAGGCAGGAGGATTTCAGATTCCAGACCAACTTCAGAAACTTAGCAAGACCTCAGCAAGCTGCAAGATCCTGTTTCTAAAATAAGGTTGGCAGTGTAGCTTGGAGGTAGAATATCTCTGGGTTCAATCCTCAGTACCACAACAAACAAAATCCAAAAAATAGAGAACCTTTCCCAGCTGAGTGAGAGAGAAATACGACTATGGAAGAAGGCTCAGAGGGATATGATGGAGACACACTTGACCTGCCACTGATGGCTTTAGAGACGCTGAAAGGAGTCATGAACCCATGAATACAGATGTCCTCCAGCAGCCGGAAAAGTCAAGGAAACAGATCCTTCCCTAGGACCGCCAGAAGGAACAGCCCTGCCCACACTTTGATTTTAACTCAGGGAGACCCATGGTGGATTTTTGACCTCCAGACTGCAAGATGCAGGTGTAACCGTAGCTGGAAAAATGTTAAGTTTGCACTGTTGAAGACACCAAGTTGGTGATCATTTGTGGCAGCAGTAATAAGAGAGCAATAGGGCTTCCAAGACTTATGGGCAGCAAAATCAGGGGCAGAGGAGGCACTGTGAATGTTGAGTGCCCCAGGATGCACGTGTTCACATACCCTTCTGCCTATCCTGGAGGGACTCGGCTACTTGAAGGAAAGGTGGGACTCCTGGGAAATATGGAGGAGCCACAGATATTTGGTGAGTATCAGTGGTCTCTGCCAAAAACATTTCTTTTTCTTTTTCTTTCTCTAACAGTTTTTTCCTTTTATTTTTATTTTTTAATATGTTTTTATTGGTGCATTGTAGTCTCACATCACAATGAGTATCAGTTCGGTGTTAACATACATGCACACAGTGCTTGGTGTCCCTCCCCCCCCCACATTTAGCTCTGACAATGATGTTGGTATAATCTCATATGTACATTGTTTATGATAGTAATTCCATAGATTCACTTCTTTCTTGCCCTTCCCCTTCCTTTGTATCCCCTTCCCTTGCACCACAGAGGGTTCTCTGTTGTCACTGGAGTCCCTTTTGTGTCCCCACTACTCCCTAGGTTGCTCATATTAATGAAAACATATG
>PVJS01031432.1:0-23412 GCA_004027185.1 Glis glis | reverse complement strand
GAGAGAGAGCTGAGGCTGGCCGTGAACCCGGATCCTCCGGTCTCCACCTCCCAAAGTACTGGGATTACAAGCGTGCACCACCACGCCCGGCTATCCCATAGTTTTATAATCCATTCATCTGTTGATGGACATCTTGCCTAGTTCCATAGTTTTCAAACAGGGTCTCGCTAAGTTGCCGAGGGCCTCACTCAATTGCTGAGGCTGTCTTCGTCTCTCTTTTATCTTTACGAGGAAGGTAACCTGGAGTAACCTAATGTGAACAAATCTGCTTCTAGTATCATGCTGCTTTCTTGTTCCTGCTTATATAAAAGCTGCCTTATAAAAACCTACTATTCTGCCATGCCCAACAGAGCACCTCTCTGCCTTCAGATGAGACATTAGCTGATTCATCAATAGCAAATAAAAGCCAGTTAGGTCACTTAACTAAATTTGTTGAAATTTTGTCTTTTGACATCTATCATGAGATACTGTGCTGGGTTGTCTGTTGTCAACTGGGCAAAAGCACCATCCCTTTTTGGGTTTTCCCCCACCATCCTCCTCCTGGCCTGTAGAGCTACCCCTAGAAGAAGTCGCGTAAGACTTGGACGAGGGAAGAGAAAGAGAAGCTGTATCCTGTCGGTGATTGCAGCCAGACTCTTGAGCAAGTGAGATCAGTGGCTCCTGGTGAGGTCTTGAGGCCACCTGAGTCACTGCTGTTCCCTGTGGCAGCGGGGGCTCCCCGGGGCTTCCCGGTAAGTTCAGGAGAACCGCCTGTGCTGCTGCTTCAGGCTGGGATCTTCAGCATCAGCTCCCCTCCCCTCGGTTTCCCGGCCTTGGTTTCTCCCCCGGCTCATCCCGCAGTCAAGTAAGGCTCTAATTCCTAATAGCAAATCCTTCATGCCAGGAAACATGGAGTGGCTTCTGTTTCCTGCAAAGCCCTGGCTGACTCAGCCGCACAGTGAAATCACTCCACCGGATCTCCGTGGTCTAAGGATAAAGGGGACATATCAGAGTTTACAAGGACTCGGTAGCAAGAACGCTTCTCAGCTTTAGGAGGGATGAGGGAGGCGTCCCAGAGAAACTGGTATCTGAAGTGGTGCCTAAAGGTAAAAAATGAATAAATTAACTAGGTGCAAATTATCCAGGAAGACCTAGAGACTGAAATATTTATGGAAAACAGAGATACATTTTAGAAGGACTCACTCACCAAAAATATACCAGTGCTTACATGGAAACACACACAGGAGACTACAAATGTTATAAGCTTTTATTTATTTTTATTTTTACTTTTTGTGGTACTGGGGGTGAGATCCAGGGGCCTTCTACCTCCAGGCTACACCCCCAGCTCTATTTTATTTTTATTTGGAAACAGGGTCTCGCTAAGTTGCTCAGAGCCTCACTAAGTTGCTGAGGCTGTCCTCGAACCAGCAATCCTCCTGTCTCAACCTGTCAAGTACTGGGATCACAAGAGTGCACCACCACGCCCAGCTGGTTATAAGCTTTTATAATGAGTGTATTGATGGAGAAAAGAGTCAGCAGTTTGTTCACATAATTATTATTTCTGTAAGGGTCATTACATTTGTAGATATTAATCTCACCAAGTGTTGGGATGCTATTAGTGCTTCGTCCCTCCCAATCCCTTCACCTGATTGGTACACCAATTTCCTCAGCTGCTGTGAATGCTAGCCAGCCAGAGCTCACAACTGCAGCCTTCTCTGAGGAACTCCCCAGCTGATGGTAGATCCCTTTATGTGGGAGGTCCCAAAGGCCTCCACAGCCGAGGGCTGGCATAGACGGATGCAAAAGCTGGGCTCCTTTGCCTAAAAGTGGGATAACTTTGTCACGCCATTCATACTCCCCATGGACTCAGGCTATGTCTACTTCATTGGTTATTGATCTGTGTTATTTTATATGGATTATAGATTCATTTATATAGATTATTATCAGCACACAGGACATGTTTTGTTTGGTCTGGAAATTTGTACTAATCCTTTATTGGTGCATTGTAATTGTATATTATAGTGAGTTTCATTGTGTTACACTCATACATGCACAAGTCCCTTGGTCTATTTTCTTCCCCACACCTTCTCTCTCCCTCCTCCTCCCTCCCCATTCATGATAGTGAGATTGATAGTGATACATTCACACATGCACATAACATTTTAGGTCTGTTTTCTTCCTCAAACCTCTCCTTTCCCTCCCTTCTTCCCTCCCTCTATCCCCTTCCACAACTCTGCTGGTGTCTCTCCTAATTACCCTTGATTTTCTGAGCCTGGCTGGCTGATCTCATGATATCCTTCGGTTCCATTTTCCTGCAAATTCAAGCATGATGTCTTTCAGTTCCATTTTCCTGCAAATTACATAATTTTGTTCTTCTTTATTGCTGAGAAACCTCCATTGTGTGTATATTTCACATTTTCTTTTTATATACTTTTATTGATGTGTTGTAATTATACATCATACTGAAGTGATAGGAAGGTACATGCACAGAACTCTTGGAGAATCTCCCTCCGAATCCCACTTCCCTTCCTCCCCTTCCCCAAACATGTCGTTGAGATTGGCATTGGTAATTTCATGTACATACATAGCATTATTTCAACTCTTACCTTCTTTGTGTTATCCATTCATCTGTTGATGAACACCTAGGTTGGTTCCATAATCTGGCTATTGTGAATTGTGCTGCTTGTAAACATGGGTATTCATGTACTATAGTAGTACTCTATTGGTCTGAAATTTTTTAAACATTTTAATCAATGCTTAATCAGAAAGTTTTTCACAGAAGTCTGGATTTCTGGATTCTCTTACAATGAACATCAGTGCCGCCACCGACCTGGAAGTGATGGACAAGGAGCACTTGTCCCTGAGCACTCCTTGTGCTCCCCACTCCTGCCCAAGAAGCTTCACCATATGCATCTGCCTGGCCTCTCTCAGCAACTGAGTGTGTAATTGCTTAGCTAGGTGACAATTACATGGGAACATTGCATATGGTCCCCATTTCTGCTGCTAATATCACAAGCTTTGCTGCCCAATACAGAACTCACTTTCCCCCACCTCACTTTCTCTTGTACTCTCTGTCTCAGTTGGAGATCAGGGTTGGAGAGACCACCTCCCTCACCAGGAACCAAGGTGGGTGACAGAAATAGGAAGGAGCTCCCAGCATGGCATACTTCAAAGTCAGGCTGATGGAAGACAGTTGGTCAAAGGCATTATTACCTGATATGATATGATATGACAAAGATGCTTATATGCTCACCACCTGAGGTTGTGGTTTTAATCTAAGACCATGAAAAGTGCTAAACTGCAAGTGTGTTCATGTACACACACACACACACACACACACACACACACACACACACGATTCAGATGTCAAAAGTGACTGTAACATTCCCCCAAAAGTTGGTGGAACACATTCAGTTGTGTGTCATCTTGCTCCACCTTGTGGTCATTTGGGAGCCACACAACCTAGATTACACAGTCCTCTGTGGTTGGATGCCTATAGAAACTTGGTGAGCCCCATTACAGTGACACCAACTTGTGCCATCTTTCGTTCTTACCAACTAAGCAGTAACTGCTCTCCATTAACCTTATATTTTATGGGGCTGAGCTCATGAACTGCAGTTTCAGTGGGAATGCTAGAAGTTATGAAGCAGGAGGTTTGGAAGTGGAGGGGCAGGGAAGAAGCCGTATGAACATGGAGTAGAAGATAACACAATAGGATCAATCTAATCTTGTATTCAGTGTGTTTTAGCAAATATTCCAAGCTAGTAATTCATAGAATTTCATCTTGGATATGGTCAATTGATGTACAACCCCAGAAACTCTGCTACTTTATTCAATAACGAATCATTCCTTTCAACTGTGTTTTCTTCTCAATCCTTGAAATAGATCAACACACACCCGGGGGACTTCCCTGCTCCTCCACTTTCAAACCTCCTGCTCCATAACTTCTAGCATTCCCACTAAAACCACAGTGATGTGCTCACCCCATAAAGTATAAGGTTTATGGAGAGCAGTTACTGCTTTATTGGTAAGAACTAAAGATAGCACAGGATGGTCATTGTAATGGTGGCTCAGCAAGTTTCTGTGAGTCATCTAACCATGTATGAAAAGTGCTTTACTAGAATAGAACTCTTTTCTGTGGTGTTTGTTCTAATTGACGAATCCATTGTAATTGACCATCTCTTTCACTCTTTAGGTTGTTGGGCATCTGTTTCTTTAGCCATTCAGTGGGGATGGCAACAATAGCAGGTACCCCTCAGAGTTGTTACAAACATGGAGTGAGGTCTTAGGCCAGTGTTAGGCGCACGACACGTTAGCTGGCTGGTGTTATATGCAAAGTGCTCGATACAGGGTTTGTCTTTTTGCTGCATTTGAATATACTGAGACAAGTCAGGGTTGGGTAGAGTGGGGAATTATGCAGTAAAGTAGAGTGGGTAGTTATGTAGATTTTTAATTTTACTCAAAAGTCAAATAAAAGGAGATTTTGGGTTATCCACATCCTTTCTTGCCTTCCAGAGTATAAAGGAACTCATTTTTATAAGGACGTACTTTGTGCACGTAGGTTTAGGATGGTGGATCAAAGGGAGGGGAAATAAAAATTTTCAGGGATATATATATATATATATATATATATATCTGTGTATGTCCTGCACAACAGTCATATGCTGTTACCAAGTTAAAACTGCTCAGTAACTACCTATAGAAAACCATGGAGCTGCTGTGCTAGGATTTATTCTATGAAATGATCACACTGTCTCTTCAATTTAGCATAAAATAGTAAGTGCCTTTGAGAAATGCAGAAAACTGCCTTGAGAAACATGTATCACGGCTGCCACCTTGTGGTTTTATGTATTATATTATTAGGCCTCAGAAATCAAATACTTTAATACTGCAACATCGATTTTTAAAATATACTGACAATTTATGACTTTGGCTTTTTTCCTCTGACATTATTAAAAATTCCCCAGGTTGCAACAAAGACTGTGAATTAATTTCTTGGCACCCATTTACTGGCTAGGCAGGACTTGAAATCAAGTCAGAACTCATAAAAGATCTAAAGCACACAAGATCTAAATCACATGAGTATGCGTATGTGTGTTCATTACCAATTGTAAAAACTGAAGTAAAATATTATGTTCAAACTATAAGATGTGCTAAATAACTTATGAATTACTCATAAAATGAATCTATTCTATTTATTTAAAAATGGATTTAGAAAATATGGAGTTTTATTTTTTCCATAATTACACTTGTGTGTGTGTGTGTGTGTGTGTGTGTGTGTGTGTGTGGCACTGGGGATTGAACCCAGGGACATTCTACCTCCGAGCTACACCCCCAGCCCTATTTTATTTTTATTTGGAAACAGGGTTCACTAAGTTGATGAAAGTCTCACTACTTGCTGAGACTGTCCTTGAACCTATGATCCTCTTGTCTCAACCTCCCAAATACTGGGATTACAAGCGTGCACCACCATACCCAGCTCATAATTACACATTAGATTTCTATCCCTTTGGAAGATCACTCCCAGTAGGAAGTCTCTAAAACCCCAGAACCTAGGATCAAATATCCCACTGCTATTACTTGTTAGCCCCGTGACCCTGAGCATGCACCACAATCTCTTTGTACATCTCTTTCCTTATCCATAAAATGTGGAGGAGCTCCATAGAACGCATCTCCCAGGGCTGTTGTTGAAGATTTGACTGTGGCTTAGAGTAGTCCTTGGCACTCAGAAAGGGTGATCGATAACTATTACTTATTATTCTGTGTAACCAAAATGACAATGCATAAGTCAAGTTGGCTTTCTCACTAGAAATCAGCCCTTCTCCTTCAAAGTGTTCTACATTTCCCACCTGTGCTTAGGGGCTGATTCGCCCAGTTCTTTTCCTGCTGTCTCCTTCTGCCAACATACTGATGTCTTGGCTGTGGATGACTTTGAAGGGCACCTTTGTGCTGGAGATGGCGACCTCCAAATGGCAATTGGCAGGGACTCAAAACTGCTGTGGACCAGTTTCTTTATGTTTTTCGTTCTCTCCTTTCTGAGTATGTCTTGTTGCTGCTGCCGTTATTCTATTCCTGCTGTATTACCTCTGGAATGTGGGTGGGGAGCAGTTTCCTTCTTAGTTCATGAAGAAATGCCACTTCTCACCCTGAAACAGACTCCTACCTCAGTACATCACCCAGAGATCCTCAAGGCCAGGCTAGAAGCCATGGCAGATGAAATCCCCAAGTTGTCACTCCTGAAAGGGGGTGAGTATATTTCATACATAGAAGAGTGACCTGATTATTTGGTGACTAAAGGGTGGCTTTGGGGAGTCACTGGCACTTTTCTCCAAATACTTCACTTTCCTTGCTGGTGCATGTCCCCTTGGAGTTAGGTGTGGCCACAGGACTAGTCTGGAATGTGAACCAAAGCGATGTGTCAGTGCAGAGCGGAAGCTTGGTGCCTCAGCACATGAGTCACCACTTTCTCCGTTCCCTCCCTTGCTGGTGGCGGAAGCATGAGTCAGGATTGCTCCCCCATCGGCCAGGGTCCCCAGAGTGAGGATAAACCCTTCAGCAATGAACAGAGCCCTCCGTAGGCCAAGATGGTCATAAACTTTGAGCATAAAGTCACTTAGTTGGTACTAATGCACCTGCGTGTGGGGATTGCTTCTTCAGTATCACCGAGCCTATTTCAATACAGAAAATGGGGAGCACCACTGTGGTCCCCTGGGGAGTACTCTGTGCTCCCTGTCCTTACTCCCAACAAAAGCCCAGAGGAAGCCTTGTCCTTTCATCTCCCAATTCACAGCAAAGACCTAGGCTGCGGTTTCATGTTCACAGTGCAAGAATAGTCAAAGAACAATACAAAGCCAATCTGGAGCCAATCTGTCTGGCCAACTTAGAGCTGCAGGGCTCAGTAATTAGCCGACTGTCCTCAGTCTTGCAACATACTTAACCTGTATAAAACGAGGGTAGTGGTATTTACCTGGTCCAGTTACTGTGCCTGTGTAAACAAAAAAAAAAATCACCCCAAAACTTAAAAGATGTCTACAACCACTTACTATGTGCAAGGATTTGTGAATGAGTTACTTAGGGAACAAGGATAGTTTATCTCTGCTTCCCATGCCTGGAACTTATGGGGGAAGACTCAAAAACTAGGAGGTGGAATTTTCTGGAAGCTCACTCACAAGCCTGGTGGTTGTTAGCTGTTGACTGAGACCTTCGTAATAGCCATCAGCCCAAATTCTTGCACACCGTTTTCTCTGTGTGGCCTGGACTTCCTTCCAACAAGCATTAAAAGAAAGTCAAATCACTTTTGTGACCTAGCCTCAGAAGTCACACAGTATCATTTCCACTATCCTCTATTAGTCAAAGCAATCCTAAAATCCCACGTAGTCTCAGAGAGGGGAAGTAGACTGCTCTTTCCAAGGCGTGGAAGGGATCGGGAAGTTTGTGGGACCAGGAACACTGCTGTGGCCACACTCACAGTTAATGTTGCACGAGTTAACACAATACATGCTTGGAATGGTTGGAAGGTATGTGTGGGTAGCGATGCTCTTTGCCCACTGCACACGAGCCACACAGGACTGCCTCCCTGCCCAGCTTCCACTCCACTGCTCATGGCCAGCTTTTCCCATCCACGGGGACCTGCTCCAAGAACCTCTTATCACAAACACCAGACCAAACTGAGGCAACCCCAAAACAGGAGAAACTAAGGCGCATGCTCTGATCCTGTGGCCTCAACAAGAGAGTCATATGTCTGACACAAATATATTTCCCTGGAAGAGTGGGGCTTAATCCTTTTGAGGAAGGACTCTCAGTCTCGGGATTAGCTCCTTTTCATATTTTCCTTGTAAAGGACTTAAATTTTTAGGCTTTGTTAACCAAGATAATATACCTACACATGTACAATTTACACATGTACCAATACATACCTTTTTAGCAAGAGATCTGCAAGAACATGTTAAACTACTTAAAAGCAGTGATAGGATTTTTGGTGATTTTACTTTTTTTTAATCTATTTTTTTGGTGCTGGAAATTAAACCCAGGGCCTTGTGCATATTTTATATGTGCCCTACCACTAGGCTATACCCTTAGCCCACATTTTTTTTTCATAGAAATATAAAACTTCTATCAAACTACATGGTACCTTTGTTAGAGTAGACATTAAGGCAAAGTGGAGTAAATCTCTAACAGGTAGGTCATTGGCCAGGTGCTCAGGAAGCTGGTAACATCAGCTGGCAATCTTAGTTTATATCTGGAAGGACTGTTTGTTGATAGTGGTGCCATGTGGATTAAATACCACATGCCTCCTTGCTACTGAATTACCATATCAGAAAGGTCCAGAAAAACAGGCTTGGCCAATGGGTAAGCTATTGAGTCACATACACATGACCCCAGTGGCTACTGTTCCTTCAAATCTCATATTTAAATTGCAAAAGAGTAAAGGCTAACTTTACAGTGCTTGCCAAGTCCTTAGGAAGGTCTTATATGTAGTTCAAAATCCAGCAAGTTGCAGTTATGATGACTGATCGGTTTCTTGATGTGAAACTAAGTATCCCTACCACCAAATTTCTGGGTAGTATCTGAATATGCAGATCGCAGTCAAGTTAAAAACCTGAAGGTAAATAGCACACCTTCCAAAGTTGGCAGTTTGTGGTTTACACTGTACCTTCATCTTGCGATGTACACTGTGTAGTCATTATCAAACAAGTTTCCCAAGTCTCCAAAGCATTCTTTTTTTTTTTTGCGGTACTGGGGATTGAACCCAGGGTCATTCTACCTCCGCGCTACACCCCCGGCCCTATTTTTTTTATACTTTATTTTGAAACCGGCTCTCACGAAGTTGCGGAGGGCCTCACTAAGTAGAGAGAGAGAGAGAGAGAGAGAGAGAGAGAGAGAGAGAGAGAGCGCGAGCGAGCTGAGGCTGGCCGCGAACCCAGATCCTCCAGTCTCTGCCTCCCAAAGTACTGGGATTACAAGCGTGAGCCACCACGACGCCCGGCTCCAACAAGTGTTCTTATATTTACTTGTTTCAGCTGTTCTCTTTTCAAAAGTTTTTAATATCTAAATGCACCTTTCTAAATGCATCTCAATATACTGTCCTAAAATAACCAATAAGCATTCAACCTACCTATTTTTGAATGTTTCCATGTTATATTTCCTCTTTCCCCAAGGTTTAGAATGCTCTTTCCTTTTATCAGAAATGCTCAGCTTGGGTTATTCCTCTGGAACAGTTTAAGAAACTATAGCCCAACTATCTGGCCTACCACCTGCTTGGAGTTTTTTTGTTGTTTTTTGGTACTGGGGATTGAACCCAGGGGCATTCTACCTCTGAGCTATACCCCCAGCCCTTTTTATTTTTATGTTTTAAAACAGGGTCTTGCTAAGTTGTCAAGAGTTTAAGTTGCTGAGACTGGCCTCAAACCTGCAATCCTCCTGTCTTAGTCTCTCACATACTAGGATTACAGGTGTGTACCACCATGCCTGGCTTATCACCTGTTTTTATCAAGTTTTAATAGAACACAGACATACTCATTAGCTTACATATTGTTTATGCAATTGCTTTTGCACAATAGCAGAGTCTTACAGTTCCACCAGCAATCCATGAAGCCTAAAATATTTATTCTCTGGCACTTTATTTAAAAAGTTTGACCTCAGCTCTAGATCGATAGTCTCCATAGTGTTACTGGCTCAACATAGAAAAGAAAAAATGAATTACTGTCTTAACACAATAGAACTATTACAAATTCCTAACAAAGGACTCACATTTCCAGAGCCTGCCTAGCCAGCTGTTAGGAATATAGGCAGAAATAAAATAGGGAAGTCAAGAGAGGACTGTACAAGACGAGGCAAGGACCGGGAGGCCACATGTGCATGATGGTCCAGATGTTCCCCAAAGCAGCTCTGCCCGGAGGGTGCTATACTTAGATACAGCAAAAGCTGCTCCATTTCTAGTAACCTCTGATGATCAGACAGTATCAACACAAATGACTAGAGCAATGTTTTGGATATGACTTTTATTTTTTCATGACCATGAATGCGAGAGTGGTTGATGTTCATCCTTATTCTCTCCACATCCAATTTCTTACTTGCTCCACAAGATACATTTACTTTTGCTCTGCAGCCTTGCAGGTTGACTTGTAATGGGTCAGAGTGCGGGCAGAAGGGTCGGTGGCATTGGTCCACTTGGGCATCCAGTAATGGGTCAACCAGTCAGCCCGGCCCGGGTAGTGGCGCTCAAAGATCTGACGGTAGTAATAGCCTTCTTTAGTCTGAGGAGTATTGAAGGGGAATTTTTGGGCTGCTGTTGCCATCATTGCATCATCAACCTGTAAGAAGGGTGAGAGCAGAAGTTTTTTAAATGGCACGAAATACTTGTATTTGATCTGGTACCACAAAATCAAAGTAAAGGCATCAAGACTATAAATTGTGCAAGAGCCTTTGAATCATCCATCGCTTAGAAAAATGCTAAAATATCTATAACATGCATGGCAGTTAACTTTCATTTTTATTTTACCTATTTGTTTATTTTTGGTACTGGGGATGGAATGCAGGGGCATTCTACTTCTGAGCTACACCCCCAGCCCTATTTTATTTTTTATTTTGAAACAGTCTCATTAAGTTGCTAAGGGCCTCACTGCGTTGCTGAGGCTGGCCTCAAACCTGAGATCCTCCTGTCTCAGCCCCCAAGTACTGGTGTGCACCACCACGCCTAGCTTGCAGTTAATTTTTTTAAAATGTTCACATGAATATTTAATACTTAGAGAATCTATTTATTCATTTGTGCTTAATAATGGCCACACAGCAGGTACCCAAAACTGTATTGTGACCACTGTTGATTAGTAAGTCTCCCCTTTCGCTGTTTAGATTCTAGATACTACTTTATAATCCTTAATTATAATCCTATAATCTTGCTCCTTAATTCTTATATAATTCTTCCAAGAGGTGGTGTTTCCAGGGACTGTGAATCTCTCCTATGGACACAAAGTGTGGCAACTAAATACAAAATAAATAGAGATTCCAGCTTTTCATCTCAATTTTCCCAGTGCAGAAAATGTTTTTAAAGACCTCATACCTGATGTTCAATATAATCCTGCAAAATCTTAAACCAGGAATTCTTGACTGAAGTTATCCCATCACTGAAGGCCTCTTTTGGTCGCCAGAGAATCTCTTTAGGTAGCAGGCTGGAGTCCTCAAATGTCTCTCTCAGGAGATATTTCTCTATTCCATTCTGACATGAAAACAAAAGGAGCGTCAGTAAGAGTCACAAATGCAACCCGGGAGCAATGCACGGTATTGACCTGGGTTGATGGACTTACTTTTGGAACTCTCATTTCTGGTGGCAAAGATAAGTAATAGGAAGAAAATCGATGATCCAGAAATGGAACTCTCAGCTCAAGGCTTAAAGGAGAAAAGAAGAAAATCTAAATCAAAAAGGGTATTTAGTACCTGTCTGTTTAAGTTCTGATTCAGAGTTTCCCAGCAACTGAACCATACTGATTAAGGTTAAGATTATAGAGTCGTTTTACACTGATGGATGAATACAAAAATCTTCAGTCAAAATAATATATATTATTTTATCTGGGTCCTGAAACTACCTGTCTGAGACTATTACTTTTATGTTCCCTTCTATGAAAAGTTAAATGTGTAGTCAAAAAGCAGAAAAAGTTAAGAATCATGAGTGACCTAATCATTAAGAATGACTAGGCAGTTGGACACGCCTGAAATCCCAGTACTTGGGGAGGCTATAAGACAGGAGGATCACAGGTTTGAAGCCAGCCTCAGCAACTTAGCGAGACCCCCTTTCAAACTAAATTTTTTTTTAATTTAAAAAAGGCTGTGGTGTAGCTTAGAGGAAGAATGTCCTTGGGTTCAAACCCCAGAATAAAAAAAAAAGTGTACCTTGCCTGGACCTTTCTGACCCCAAGTTTTTTTCTAGGTGAGATCAACTGAATGACAATTTAGTACTTTTAAACCACTAACTGATTAATAATTCACATATAATATGCAAAATAAACCAGCCAGCATTCCACAATATTTCATCAAATGCTACAAGGTCTGCTCTGAATCCTAATGAGTCTGGTTAAGGCAAGCAGGCAGGATAATAACTATGGGTCCAGCTCATTCCCCATCCCCCATTTAATTATTTCCTAAGCTATGTGTGATTCAATAGAAGAAACTGAAACATTTAATGTCAGTTGCTTATCATACGCAAGAGTCTTCAATTCTCCAACTTGACCAGTTAAAACGTGAAAACTTTAGCCAAGGGGAAATGAAACCAAAGAAACCTGGTGTATTATATCCAACCAAAGCCCTGGCACTCCGTCCCCTCAGGGTCATTACAGCATCAAACAGTCATGGTGGGCCCTCAGCACTTGTCATGTGGTGTTTATAACCTCCCCTTCTCTTTATGCTTTTTTTTCTTTTTTAAATTTTTCCCCCTTCTCTTTAAAAGACTTAAAAAAAAAGTTGCAGCAGCCCTCCCTGTGGGTCAGACATGAAAGAATGTAGTTTTACTTTAAAGATGGAAAATGTTTGAAGCAACCTACAGAAGACCTCTCCCCATTACCATGACGGACAGCACTTGGACTTCAGCCCAGTTCTTTTGGGGATTAGTTAAGAGAAAAGCTTCATTTTCTCTACAAAAGTCACACTTTGAGATAGACAGCCAGGTGGAAAAGAACAAATCAGCTATTGATCTTTTCATTTTTGTTAAGGTATTTTTTTAAACAATCACTTTTTTTTTTGCGGTACTGGGGATTGAACCCAGGGGCATTCTACCACTGAGCTACACCCCCAGCCCGATTTTTCATACTTTATTTAGAAACAGGGTCTCACTAAGTTGCGGAGGGCCTCACTAAGTAGCTGAGGCTGTCCGCCAACCTGAGATCCTCCTGTCTCAGCCTCCCAAGTACTGGGATTACAAGCGTGGGCCACCACGCCTGGCTTAAACAATCACTTCTTAAATTATCGAGTTACCCATGGGCAGCTGTAGTTCGGTCTGCACGGAGAACATCAAACAAATAGAGTTCCTTCAGGAGCCTCTCGCTCTCTTCCTCGGCCTTTTCCGGAGAAGGAGCCTATTTACAAAGAAAGAATAGAACAATAGCTTTGCTTTTGGCACACAGAACAGTTTTTATTTCTCCCTCTTACATATATTCCAACTCCAAAGATGGGTAAGACAGAAAAAGAGGATCAGGGACAGTAGTGAATGCCTGGTCAGAGGAAGGCCATGCTTTTTAAATACACCTTCTCAACAGCCACAATTAGTGTTAGCATCAACAAAACAGACACCCTGGGCAATGGTCATAACTCCACAAGGATGAAGAAACAAAAAGGTGATTCTCAGCTCTACTAAGATTATCTGATACTGTTAAGACTTCTTTCTGCCCTAAAGAAATACAGAGCAGAGACCATTGAATGTCTTCATATGTATAAACTCCCAAGATTCCCCAAAATGTTACTGTTACACTGGAAGGAACAACAGTAGAAAACAGTCAAATAATTCACACTTTTCTTTCTAAAAGCACAGATGTCCTTCAGTTCCAAGTGCTCACCTTGTGGAAGTATATGTAACCCTGCGCAAGTTCATCCGACCCCTCTCCAGAGAAGATCACCACGCTGTCTGTGTTCTTCCGAATATACTTGGAAATTAGATACATACCTTAAGTAAGAGAGAAGTTAACATTGAGATCAACAGAACCCTCCACCAACACTGCCTTCTATTTGGTCATCAGAATCAACTGCAGACTTTATTATTATGCTGGACTTTGTATTGCTACAGTCTCCAAAGTAATGACCTTTGACTTGCCATTTATACATACTTAATTCAAAAGTTATACTATGGCAATACAACAGCCACCAAACCATTCTACAATTTATGAACAGGTTACAAGATTCTGATGTTTTTGGACCAAGAATGTCTACCTTGAAATTTTGCTAAATTGAACAATGACTCAAATACCTAAAAAATCATGCCTCACATACTGGTGTTAATACACAAAAACAAGCCTTGGGTAGTGCTATGGTTTTAGATGTGGTCTGTCCCCCAAAGGCTCATGTGTCAGAGGCTTGGTCTGCAGTGCGTTGATGTGAGAGGCGGTGGGACCTCTAAGAGGTGGGGCCTAGTGGTGGCTGGGTCCTTAGAGGCCCTCAGCTGGGGAAGGTGGTGCTCATGGGATTCTTGTCAGTTCACAGGGAAGCTGACTGCTATGAACGAGTCCCTCCCTGTGCTCTGGGCCTGTCTCTCCTTGCAGTGCCTCCCTCCCACACATCCCTCCCACTCATGGCCATCTGCCATGAGATGACACAGCCAGGGGGTCCTAGCCAGGGGGCCATGAGATGACACAACCAGGGAGCCCTAGCCAGGGGGCCATGCTGTTTAGCCGTTCAGCCTCCAAACCTGTGAGATAAATTAACCTCTTTTCAGTTACCCAGGCTTAGATATTTTGTTATAGTAACAGAAAACAGGCCAATATAGGCAGTTTAGTTTTTAATTTTGTTAGAATTTTTTTCCCTCAACACTCCCCATTTACCAAATTTCAAATACCATTGAGGAAGTTCTATATGTTATTAAAACGTGTCTGTTTGGTATCTGCTCCACATCCCTCTAAACCAGTTCTCTTCTTAATCTTGTTTGTACTAACACCTTCCCTAGCTTTTAACATTTTTTCCCCAGTCTTGCCCCCCACCCCATTATATTGTAGTAACGGATATACAGTATATCTGCTTATTTACAGTACTGCTTTGGAAGGCAATAAGCCACTGTAATGGCTAGGTTTGTTTTGTTTGTTTTTTTCACTCTCTGAGGCAACTATCGTAAAAAAAAAAAGAGGCATATCTAAGTCAGTAGGATTTTAGAAGCTCAACAACATTGGATCTGATTTAAAGTGTACTTCCAATATCAGTATGTATCTATCAGATAAAACTAGTATTATTTGCAGGGCAATATAGCTAGTGATTAAGTTGCAATGGAATATTTATCAAAATACATCTAAAGTATTCCTTAAGTAAAATGAATTATAACACAGGCCTATTTCTCCATTTTATATTGACCACAGTCTTCCATCAGTGTATTCATGGAGGATTGGTCCAAAGACGCCTTGTGGACACCAAAATCCATAAATGCCCAAGTCCCTTATATAAAATGGCACAGTATTTACATATAACCTACACATATCTTCCTGTATAAGACGTCTACCTCATTTTATTTTGCTTTGCTTTATTATGCTTCAGCTATTTTATTTTCTATAAACTGAAAATTTGTGGCAGCGCTGCACAGAGCAAGAATGTTGGTGCCAGTTTTTCAAACAGCTCAGATGATTAACATTTTTTAGCAATAAAATATTTTATAATTAAGGTATGTATTTTTTGACATAATGCTACTACATACTTAGTATAGCACAGTTCAGTACCAACATAATTTTTCTATGTACCAGGAAATGAAAAACTCATGACTCAGTTTATAGCAATATCTGCATTACTGCAGAGGCTGAAACCAAAATCATACTATCTCTGAGGTATGCCTATACTTTAAATCATCTAGAGATTACTTATAATACCTAATACAATGTAAATGCTATGCAAATATCTGCAATACTGTATTGCTTAGGAAATAATAACAATTTAGAAGTATGAACATGTTTAATATAGATGCAATATTTTCCAAATATTTTCAATCCTCGGTTGGTTGAATCCAAGGATAAGGAACCCACAAACATGGAAGGACAATGTACAACCCAAGAAGCTTTACATGGAGAAATAGGGAGAGAAGGGGCTGAAAATATGTATCCACTCTCTGGGGAAATATAAACAATGACACCCTAAGTGTGGAGATTGAACTAAGTATTTAGTATCTCCTTCACTCCAAAGGAAATTCAGGGAATTTTTTTTTTTTTGCAGTACCGGGGATTGAACCCAGGGGCATTCTACCTCCGCACTACACCCCCGACCTTATTTTTTATACTTTTTTTTTGAAACCGGGTCTCACGAAGTTGCGGAGGGCCTCACTAGGTAGAGAGAGAGAGAGAGAGAGAGCTGAGGCTGGCCGCGAACCCGGATCCTCCGGTCTCTGCCTCCCAAAGTACTGGGATTACAAGCGTGCGCCACCACGCACGGCTTCAGGGAATTTTTAAGTAGTCTTAAACAATTAGTAATATAGGAGCTTTGTATTCTACTTAAACGATGTTTCTTAAACTGTTTGCTACAGTTTGGGTCTGGAATCCAAAGGCCCATGTATTGAAGGCGTGGTCCCCAGCTGGGGAAGCTACTGGACAGAGTGGAATCTTTAGGAAGCAGAGCCTCGTAGAAGTTAGGTCATTGAAGACAAGCCCTTGAACAAGCGGGACCCCAACCCCTCCTCTCTCTCTTTTTGCCTCTCAGCCCCATGAGATGAGCATCTCTGCTCCATCACGTGCTACCTACCATGACATTCTGCCTTGACGTAAGCCGGAAATCAAGAGCCAACTGACCAGGACTACAACCAGGAGCCAATATAAACCTTTCCTCCATGTAAATTTATTTTTTCAGGTATTTTGTGGAAAGTTGACTAACACACTACTGCTTGAAATAATATTTTTGAAACCTCCTACTTTTTTTCAATATTAAAGAAACTCTTTTTTTGGCTGGGTGGGGTGGTGTACACTTGTAATCCCAGTACTTGGGAGGCTGAGACAGGAAGATCACAGGTTCACGGCCAACCTCAGCTACTTAGTGAGGCCCTCCGCAACTTAGTGAGACCGTTTGAAAATAAAGAATAAAAATTAGGACTGGTGGTGTAGCTCAGGGGTAGAATGCCTGTGGGTTCAATCCCCAGTACTGCAAAAAATAATTAAAAACATAAAAATAAAAAAACCCTTTTGGCTGGGTAGGGTAGCACACACCTGTAATCTCAGTACTTGGGAGGCTGAGACAGGAGGACCCCAGGTTCACGGCCAGCCTCAGCTACTTAGTGAGGCTTCTGCAACTTAGTGAGACCCTGTTTCAAAATAAAGAATAAAAAATAGGGCTGGGGGTGTAGCTCAGAGGTAGAATGCCCATGGGTTCAATCCCCAGTACCACAAAATATAAATAAAAAATAAAAACCAAAAAAAAACTTTTTTTGTCTGGGTAGGGTGGCACATGCCTATAATCCCAGTACTTGGGAGGCTGAGACAAAAGGATTGCATGTTGGAGACCAGCCTCAGTAACTTAGCAAGACCCTCAGTGAACTAGCAAGATCCTGTTTCAAAACAACGAAAACAAAAAAAAAGCTGGGTTGTAGCTAGGATGGTAGAATGTTCCCAGGTTCAATCCCTAATACCACACACCCCCAAAAAAGAAAAAAGAAACCCTTTTTAATACCATAAAAGGCCTTACCTACTGATGCTCGAACTGTTGTAATGTCATAAGTTTCCAAGGAAAATATGACTTCATCCAGGGCCTGAATGCCTTCCTCAGAGTTAAAAAGGACTTCATGATGTTCACTTCCAATATGGTTTGCCACCTAATTATATAAATAAGTATCCATATATATATATATATATATATATATATATATATATATATGTATATATATATAAAATCATTATTTAAAGAAAAGAACTACCCTTGAAAATGGAACACGACAGTAGTTCACAAAGCATTATGAATTGCAAAAAATAAGCAAGGCACAGTAAGAATGATTCCCCAGAGCTGGGCATGGTGGTGCACGCTTGTAATCCCAGTACTTGGGAGGCGGAGACCGGAGGATCCGGGTTCGCAGCCAGCCTCAGCTACTTAGTGAGGCCCTCCGCAACTTCGTGAGACCCAGTTTCAAAATAAAGTATAAAAAATAGGGCCGGGGGTGTAGCTCAGAGGTAGAAATCCCCTGGGTTCAATCCCCGGTACCACAAAAAAAAAAAAAAGAATCATTCCCCAGACCACCACTGTAAGAAGAAATGATTCTCCAGACCACCACATACCAGCCCCACCTCGCCAGGGCCTTTGCCTATCCCCTCTGCCACTCAACCACAAGAAATAAATCTCCCATCACCTCTTCCCATTCCAAGACTGCAACCTAACGATCAAGAGGCTCTGAATTAGCATCCCTTCCGTCTCACTTAATTTATCTAACCTATCTCATCCCTCTCTGGTCCAACATGCTTCCACTCTAAACTTGGTCTCCTTCTGGCCCTCCCAGTGAAACACCTAATTTTACTTACAGCCATGGTGTCATTCCTACATCGAACAGCCCTCCGCTATTTCACCTTCTTTCACTATTTTGAATTCTCCCAGCGTCAATCAACTTGCATTGAGACTGGTCTCTCTCTCTCTCTCTTTTTTTTTTTTGAGGGGGGGTACCAGGGATTGAACCCAGGGGCATTCTACCTCTGAGCTACACCCCCAGTCCTTTCTATTTTTTGCTTTGAAACAGGTCTCACTACGTTGCTGAAGCTGTCCTCTAACATGAAATCCTCCTGTCTCAGCCTCCCAAGTACTGGGATTACAGGTGTGCACCACCATGCCCAGCTCTCTCTTTCTCATCTATCCAATGTTCTTCCAGAGCAGGGGCCAGATGTCTTAACACACTGAGTATTTACAAGGTCTCAAAACTATCCCATTCTAGACACTTTTATACCCATTACATAAGGGCTTATGTGGTAGAGCCAGGATTTGAAACCAGCAGTCAGGCCCCAAAGCCTGCAGTCTTAACCCCACAGCACACCCTAACTTTCTGAATTACAGAACAGTCATTACAGGGTCTTGTGAGGATTGTACGGGTCATAGTAAATAAGAGTACTCAGAGCACATTATACAACACAATGGATATTCATTGGGCATTTTATTCTATGTTAATATATTTAATTTAAAATAATTATTGGTCCCAGTACTTTGGGAGGCGGAGACCAGAGGATCCGGGTTCGCGGCCAGCCTCAGCTCTCTCTCTCTCTCTCTTTATACTTAGTGAGGCCCTCCGCAACTTCGTGAGACCCGTTTTCAAAATAAAGCACAAAAAATAGGGCCGGGGGCATAGCGCAGAGGTAGAAGGCCCCTGCGTTTAATCCCCGGTACCGCAAAAAAATAAATAAATAAAAAATAAAATAAAATAATTATTGGAGTCAATATTGCAGAGACACAGAATAATCAATTATTGACTTGATTTTCATCCCAATAACAAGTCTGTTCTAACTACACAATGGACAGAGACAGCACCTTACCTTTCTAGCAGCCAGTAAATCGGGGCTGTCTTCCATGCCAATCGCAAATGTCTGGAAAGGATATTTTGTTTGGGCCTCTTTTAGATGTTTTGACAGGATGGCAGCAACCAAACTGGAGTCCAAGCCCCCTGTGCAAAACAGTAAGTGTGCTAGTTATGTGCCTTGTACTAGTTAGGGACACACATGGTTCCTATTGCTGTTAAACACCGGGATTATAGTTTTGCCATCTAAGATCCCCAGGTTTTATAAACTAAAATCAACTTTAATCAGAGAAAAATGAATAATGTTCTGTGCATATATGAATGTATCACTCTGAATCTCACTATCATGTACAATGACAATGCACCAATAAAAATTTTTTTTAATTAAGAGAAAAATGTAACAGTTTAACTGGACAGTGTGACAATGATAACTGTGTCTGAATTAGTTAAAACTCACTACACAGAATTCTGAAGACTAACTAGCTCTTACACTAATAATACAGCTATAGCACAACCCTAAGTTGTAGTATTACTATGCATATTAAATACAGTTTACAAAAAAACTTGCATATCCTATAATAAAAGAAAGATTTAATCATATAGCAAGTATTTTATAATCAAAACCCTCATGGATGGCTACAAATCATTTTAATTAAACACACACTAAGTATCATTAGATTTTTAAAATTGACTTTACCTGATAAAAGGCAGCCAATCCTTCTGTCTGTCATCAATCGCTTCCGAATAGCATTTTCAAAAAGGATACGGATGTTGTTCTTCACAGTTTCGATCTCAAAACCTATAAACATAAACACACAAAAGGAAATGAAAAGACTCCTGAAAGTTGGGGCTGAATGAGTTGCTAAAATGAGGTCCCCCACCAACCACATCTATTACTCAACAGAAGAGTCTGCCAAATCCCAGAGTGTCACCTCCAAGTGAAACGGGAAATGGGTCTTGAAACTAGTTTCCTTTGGGTGAGAGCAGGTGGTGAACAGGTCAGTGGGCATGCTACCTGGGAAGAGTTTCTCCACGCTGTCATAGAGGGCGTGCAGAGGCTCGTCCCTGCAGTGATGATATTTAACCAGTTCCACAGAAGCAACTTTGCCATTTGGCTTTAAATCCAGAACTTCATAGTGACCCGGAAGAAAAGGTTCCACTTTTAAAAAAGGAGTTGTGGAGTGCTTCAATGTAACAAGACCTGCAAATTCAAAACAGTAACATATTCAAATAAGGTCACACCTCACAGTAACTTTCACCATTAGTTAATAGCCTACAAATTTCTATTTATTTTCCCTTTCTAATACAAATACATGTCCACTATATATGCAAAATAGGAAAAAAAATATTCACCCAAAGCTCTACCATCTACTTACTAGAGAGACAGAAGTGGTATAGAGATTCTATACTGCAAGATTATACTCATTTGTAGTAACTCAAAGCAACAGGAAAATCTCCACTGTTCAATTCCTTTCCCTAGCTGGAATTTCTGATCAAGAAAGTTTATTTTTTATAATAAAGCAAAAAAATACAAAAAGAAAAGATACATAATTATGAAAAAAGAGAGAGAGATGAACTTAAATCTTTTATTTTTATGATCTCCTGGCAGTCATTCTTTGTTATCACTGAAGCGACTGAAGAAAAGAGCTATGATGCCCCATCTTTTAACAAGCAAAATGACCTACTGTTAGGGACTTTACAGTCACACAGTTAGAAGTCAGCCATCTATCCTGTGGCAGTTCTTACACACTGTGTGAACAAAACTGTGTAATTTAAATATCCTTAGTAACTTCTTATAGGCAGTAACCAACTTGACATCGACTATCATCTTTGACAAAAAGAAATCAGTGTTTTATTGTAAATTTCAATAGCCTATCTATACAGAATACTCACGATTTACAGTTTGAGTTTAATAACTTACTAATCTCTGTAGCAATGTTCTCACTAGCTGGCAGAGCTCAAGTGAGTTACACACCCCTGCAGGGGGTGGGGAGTGATTCAAAGGTTTTAAGCAGAGTGCCAAGATCAGATAAAAAAGGACTGAAAAAGGAAAACTATTCTAGATGAGGCCATTCAGTCTTCAAAAGGGCGCTCTTAAGGATTGGATGTGAGATTATAGTTCCATATCAAGTGACCATCAGTCCAAAAGAGACCCAGTGGAAGGAAGCAGGGGTCTACTTTTCCTTTGGATTCTCTTTGCCAGTCTTCGCTAACAGTACTTTAGGTAACTGAGGTATATACTTCTTTCTTGCTGCTTGACCATACTTTGACCATGCCTGCAAATAGAGGCATTTTAATATCTGCATAATTCAGGTATTAAGATACCTGAATTAGTGTCCTAAGAATCCTTTGATATCATCATCCCTGCTTCAGCCAATAGTAAGTCTGAAAACTAAAGGAGAAAAGATTTAAGAAATGGCAAAAAAAAAAAAAAATCCAGAAACACATTTTAGGATGTTATTGCTGTCTGGGTAAAAAATAAAAGATGACTTTGTCAAGTTTACTATCAAAAAAATGCTTTCATTTTTTTTCAGCTTTCTGTCGCTGCGGAAAAGACACCTGAGATGAACAACATGAAAGGAAGAAATGTTAATTTGGGCTCACAGTGTCAGAGCTTTCAGCCCAGGGTCACCTGGCCCTGGTGCTCTGGGCCTGCAGCAAGGTATTCCACCCCACTGGTCTACATGTGCATCCTGTGGCAGTACCACACTGTCCTGATTACTATTCATTTGTAGTAACTTTTGAAGTTGGTTCAAAACTACAAACTTCAAAAAAAAGTTTGTAGTAACTTTTGAAGTATGAGTTCTCTCATTTGTTCTTTTTCATGACTGTTTTAGCAATTCTGGGTCCCTTGTAGGTCCATATGAATTTTAGAGT
Source organism: Glis glis (assembly GCA_004027185.1). Classification (NCBI taxonomy): domain Eukaryota; kingdom Metazoa; phylum Chordata; class Mammalia; order Rodentia; family Gliridae; genus Glis; species Glis glis. The sequence goes on along the minus strand of PVJS01031432.1, from coordinate 1,415 downwards.
CAGCTTGTCAATTTCTACAAAGTCACCTGGGATTATGACAGGGACAGCACTGAACCTATAAATCAATTTGAGGAGTACTGCCGTCTTAGCAAGGCTAAGTCTTTGATCCACGAACACAGCATGCTTTTCCATTTATTTAGATCTTCTTTCACTTCTTTAAATTATAATTTTCGAAATACAAGCTTTGCACCTCTTTGGTTAAATTTTTCCCAAGTACTTTAATCTTTTGATTGTATTGTAAATGGAATTGTTTTCTTAATTTCATTTTCCGAATATTCATTGTGAGTTTATAGTATTTGCCACATGTATATCAATCAAATACAATCATCTTGTGATCTTGTACACTTCAACCTTGCTGAATATCCTCCTAACATTTGTATCTGGAATACATATGGAACTATTACAATTAAATAATAAGATGAATGACTCAATAAAAAAATGGATAATTTGGAAATGGATAAACAAGCTGTGATGCAGCTATACAAAAGAATATTAGGAGCTATCAAGCCACAAAAAGACATTCGAACTTTAGACATTTGAACTTTAAACACAGATGGCTAAGTGACAGAAGCCATTCGGAAATGGCTACACACTGTATGATCATAACTTTACGACATTCTGAGAAAGGCAAAATTATAGACAGTAAAAAGATCAGTGGCTGCCAGGGGTTCAGGAGGGAGAGGAAGAGGGAAAAGGAAGAGGCGGATCACAGGCTTTTAGGACAATGAAACTATTTTATATGACACCATAATGGTGGATACGTGACATTATGCATTTGCCAAATAAAAAAACTGTACAACACAGTGAACTTTAATGTGAACAATGGACTTTAGTTAATATAAATCAGTATCGATGCAGCACAGTAATGTAAGATGCTAACTGTAGGGGAAACCAGCACAGCAGAGGGAGCACATGGAACTCTCTGTATTTTCAGCTCAAAGTTTTTGAAACCATACACTTCTCTTAAAAAATATTCTATTGATTTTTTTTAAATAAAATGATTCTCAGCAGTAAAACAAAAGGGCAAAGACTGAGTAGACATTTCTCCAGAGAAAAAGCAGCTTGACATCATGGTCAGCAGGGAAATACAAAATCAAAACCAGTAAGATGTTATTTCACACACACTAGGATGGCTAGAATCAAAAACTGTATTTGTGAGGGTATGGAGAAATGGAAACCTTCATACAGTGCTGGTAGGAATGTAAAATGATGCAGCCACTTCAGAAAACAGCCTGTCAGTCGGGCGTGGTGGCGCACGCTTGTAATACCAGTATTTTGGGAGGCAGAGACTGGAGGATCCGGGTTCGCGGCCAGCCTCAGCTCTTTCTCTCTCTCTCTCTCCCTCCCTGTCTGTCTGTCTGTCTGTCTCTCTCTCTCTCTCTCTCTCTCTCTCTCTCTCTCCTTAGTGAGGCCCT
>PVJS01031431.1:0-23413 GCA_004027185.1 Glis glis | reverse complement strand
GGGCGCGGCGGGGCCGGGGCGCAGCGCACGGCCGGCTGCGGGGGGCGCCCGCGGGAGGGCGCGGCGGCGGGGGGCGGAGACCGGCGCGGCTTCCGCTCCCGCGCCCTCTCCCTCCGCCCCGCCGTCCTGGCCCGCGGCGCCCGAGGGGAGGCGGGAGCGGCCGCGCCATGGAGCCCGAGTGAGCGCGCCGCGCGTCCGGCCGCCGGACAACATGGACGCGGCGCCGCCCCGGCCGCCGCCGCCGCCGCTGCTGCTGCTGGCGCTGTGCTGCAGCCTGGCCCCCGCCGCGGGTAGGTGGGCGCGGGGCGGCGCGGACCCCGCCCGGGCCCCGCGCCGCCGCCCCGGGGCGACTTTGCAAGTTGGGGGCGAGTTGGGGCGCGCCGGGGCCCCCGCCGCCCGGGCCGAGCGCGGCCCTTTGTCTCTCCCGCCGGGCCTCCCCGGGGCCGCCTGCAGGGCGCCGACCGCCCCGACCCCGCCAGGTGCGCGCCGGCGGGTCCTCACCTGCCCGCGGGTCCTCACCTGCCCGCGGCCGCCGCGCTCCGAAGCGCGCCCCGGGGCAGGGGGCGGCCGTCCGGCGGGAGCGGGGCCGGGGCGGGCGCAGGCGGCGACGCTCGGCCCGTGCAGGCCTCGCCTGTCGGGAACTACTTGGGGAACTCTGTCGCGAGCCTCTTCCCAGCGGCCTGCGAGCTCCGAGAACTGATTTAAGTTGCAGCCAGAAAGTTCTGAGCCCGGGCGCGGCGTGCAGGCGGCCCGGCCTGGGTTGCTGCCCCTTCGAGCTGCCTGGCTGCCCCTTTCCAAACGGACTGACACCTGCCAGGTGCCCGGGCGACCCGAATGACCCATCTGGCCGCTGGGGCCCCAAATGGTGGCGCCCGGCAGCCGCTGACCAGGGTCCAACCCTGGGGCCAGCTGCGTGGGGCGACGTGGTCCCAGGCTCTGGGGCGTGGGGACTGCGCTCCTTCCCCGGTCGTACCCAGGGGTGGGGAGGTGGCCGACCGGGGAACTGTCTTTCCAACTTCTGGTGTGTCCCTAGGGGTGGAGTTGAGGTCAGGAGAACTCGGGAAACTTAAGCAGTTGGAAATGCTACACATGTTCTTTTAATTTGGAGATTGCCATGTGGTTTTTGAAGCCAGCCTCTTGCTACCTAAATCATTCTCTTTGGATGTGCGTGTATTGTTTTTCTGCAGTGTGGCTGCACAAGCGGCCACAGCCAGCAAGTGCGTGTGCACACCTGGTGTTCTGTTGGTGGCGGTGTGTGCGTGCGTGTGTGTGTGTGTGTGTGTGTGTGTGTGTGTGTGTGGTGGGGGTGGGGGTGCGCAGGTCCCTTTGTCTGGGCTCCATTAAGGCAAACAGCTGTCTCCTTGAATATTTCCATTGTGGACACTGCAAGGAGGTGGCTGGCCTGGCTCAGGATCGGGGCTCAGATTCCCTGAGCTGCACCCCCTCCTTGGGGACTTGGGGGTAGCGAGGCACGGAGAGCTTGGCACCTGTGTCCTGAAGCCCTCCTGGTTCCCAGGCCACGCCTGGAGTTCCGTGGGAGTTTCACCCCAACTGTCTCTCTCTCCAGGGAGCGTGTTTACAGTTTTGGTGCTAGCAAAGCAAGGTGAAGACAAAACAATGATAGTCTCTGCTCCTTTTCTTTCCGGAAATGCCTGGGTCACTCTGCGAAAGGGGTTTTTGGAAGCTGTTTGTTTTAAAGGTGCGGTTTCTAGGCGGCCGCCTTGCTGTTGAACTCCACGCAGTTTTGGATTTCCTGTGTGTTTTGGGGGTGACGTTGCTGGAATCGAATGCCTGTCGGGACACCCTAAGGAGAAAAAAAATTGTGCCTGTGGAGTTCTGTTGTGCGTGTGTGAGGCAAAAATAGAGTTGATTATTTTAACATTAGGAAGCCAGGCCCGGGAACACCAGCCAACATGGTAATCCAGCCCTAAAATGGAAGGGAAGGGAGGAATGTTTCGGGAGCAGGGCTTTGACTGTTCTTGAGGGTTCTGTCCCGGTGTTCTACATTAGATATATGCTTCGCCAAGTCCAGAGTGACGGCAGGCAGTAAGTTGGCACTTAATTATTTTCCCCGATTGCTTCCTGTTGCAGTGTGAAGCCGGGAGCCCGGGGAAACGCCTTTGTTCCAGGGGTCCGGGTGTCGAGGATGGCCATTCTCCGGGCCTCCCTCCTCCAGGCCTACAGCACTTGTGCCAGGACCAGCCTGCCCTGCCCCGGGGAGGGAGGTTTTTGCAGCTGCACAGGGCCTGCCTCCGGGGAGATCCCAGCCGACAGGTGTGGAGTCCCTTCCGAAGCAGGGCCGTGGGCCTTGAACCCTGGGTCCAAGCAATTACCTAGTCAAACTGTTCAATGGAACATTTGTTTCTGTCTCTCCCAGGGGATCCACTTCTTAGTTGCCATCATATTTTGAACCTTTTAGTTTTGGCTACAATGTGTCACTGCTCAGATATTTAGCAGAATTCACACATGGGGGTGTGCAGCTGGGTGAGGACTCAGCAAGGCTTTCTGCCTTGCATGGAGGGGCTGTCAGGGCTGGGGGTGAGGGGGTGGCACTCTGGGGTCAGAGCTACCTGGCTTTATTTTTTGAGGTACTGGGGATTGAACCCAGGGGCATTCTACCTCCCAGCTACAACCCCCAGCCCTATTTTTTAATTTTTTATTTTGAAACCAGGTCTCACGAAGTTGCGGAGGGCCTCACTAAGTAGCTGAGGATGGCCGCGAACCCAGATCCTCCCGTCTCAGCCTCCCAAGTACTGGGATTACAAGCGTGCGCCACCATGCCTGGCTTGCCACCTGGCTTTATTTGCATGATCAGTTGCTGTTGGACTCTGGATGACTTATTTCACCTCTGTGTTTAGTCTCCTTATCAGACTCCCTCCTCTCCAGGTGGCGGGCAGTGTTCATGCCCATTGAGGGCATTTCCTACAATGTTTTTTGTTTGTTTTCTGAGATGGGTCTTGCTGCATCGCCCAGGCTGGTTCATGTGTGGGACCCTTAGTGCCAGCCCTGACCCATGTGAGGGATGGTGGTGGCGGAGCTTCAGTGCCTGCAGTTGTGTAGTGGGGTCCTTGGTCTTCTGGCCTTGAGCGTCCAGGGGCCGTTACTGCACAGTTGGGGGTTTTCTTCCGTGTGCCTCTTGGGGAGCCAGTCACCAACGGACTTGTTTATTGCTTCTGCGAGCGTGGTGCAGGGGTGGGCAGTAGTTACAGTGTGGACAGTCCTGGTGCCCTGCCTCTGATCCCAGCTTTGTCTCTTGACCCCTGGGGGAGCTGGGGCCACCTTTGCCTGCCTCGGTTTTCTCTCCTGTCACGTGGCAGTGATGATCCTTCCTACCACGGATGCAGTGTGTTAACCCTGGATGGAGCTGGCGCCATATCAGCTCCTGTTATCACGGCTGCTTCTCTGTGGTGTCTGGTGGCCGGGTAGTGCTGGGGGTGGAAAGGGCTGGGATGGCGAATACAGACTGGCTCCTGCCTCGGGCTCTCCACATGGAGGGTAGACTGGGAAACGAGCCCCTCACCTGCAGCGCGACCTGACCTGGAGAGGTCCCAGAGCCCTGTCCTTGAGGGCTGGGTGGTCTCTGCTTGAAAGAGCCCAGCTCATGCGGTGGAGTCTGGGTGTGACCCAGAGGTGATAGAAGCTTCTGGAAGATGTCCAGCAGGGGCCATAGAAGATGCAGGTGGAGTTAGGGTGATCCTAGGTAAAAAGTGGACCTGATTTTTTATTTTAATTGAGCTGAAACTTACATAATATAAAATTAACTATTTTAAAGTGTACAATTCATAGACATTTTGGCAAATTCACAGTGTTTACAACCATCACTTCTATCAGGTTATAAAACATTTCTGTTGCCCCAAAAGAAAGCCCCATACCCATCAGACAACAATTTTCCATTACCCCTACTAGTCTGCATCCTATCTCTACAGATCTGCTTAGTGTGTGTGTGTGTGAGTGATTTAGTACAATGTTTTGCAGTGTGTATTAGTAAACCATTGGTTGAATTGATCTTGGTTGGTTCCTTCTTTCAGTAGCATGAACTGGGGGCTGGGATGCTCTGGTGGAGTTGGCCAGCAGTGGGACTTGGTCTTAGATCTGCCTGCTGAGGTTCAGAAGTGTGACAGGCAGTGGGGACAAGCTGGGGAGGAGGGCAGTGGCACCTGGGCCCTGAGAGGATGAAATTGGGGTTCTGTTCAACCTCCTAGAAACCCTGTGGGACTGGGCATCGTAGATTAGGAGGCTCAGGAAAATCACTTGAAATTCTCTAAGTGGGGAGTCTGGCGGGAGGCCTGGGGGGAGCTGCTTCCGGCTCTGTTCACACATTAGTTGAGAAAGCGGCAGCTTGGTTCTAGCCAGCCGCCCTGCAGGGCCAGTGGCGGTGCAGCATGGCACAGCGTGATGGGTGCAGGCAGCTGCAGGGCCGCAGGGAGGCTGTCCCACCACCCACTGCTGCATCTGCGCTCTGCTTTCCCCCCAGCTCTGGAAAGCCGTGTCTGGCTCTCAGCGTCAGTTTCAACATCTGCAGAATCAGGACAATGGTGCGAGCCTTCCAGGGATGGTGGAGCACAATGGGTGGGTGTGGGGGGGGAGGACCTGGAGCCCCTGCTCTGGGCATCCGGGCTTGCTTTGAAAGCAGTCCTGAGGGTGCTGTAGAGAGCCAGAGTCCCAAGTACTCTTGTCCATTTAGGAACCAGGAGGTGGGTGCCTGGAGTTAGCTGGGCGTGATGGCACATGCCTGTAATCCCAGTACTTGGGAGGCTGAGACAGGAGGATTGCAAGTTCAAGAATAGCCTCAGCAACATAGCAAGACTCTCAGCAACCTAGGGAGACCCTGTTTCAAAACCAACCAACCAAACAAACAAAATAGGGCTGGGGATGTAGCTTGGAGGTAGAATGCCCCTGGGTTCAGTCCCCAGCCCCCCCACCCAAAGATGACTGGGATTGTGCTGGCTGAGGGTTAGTTGCCAAGGAGTGGCTGGAGCCCCAAGCCAGGTGCAGAGCTGGCTGCCCTGTCTGGGTCTGGGGTGGGAGCAAGGGGTCCCTGTGCCGTGCAGAGGTGTGTGCAATGGGGCCACCCTTGCCCTTCTGTCCGGTCACAGTGCTCCCTGCCCAGTCCTGAGCCCTGTATAGTCTTCATGCTGCTCCAGGTTCAGCCGTTGGTTACCGAGTTGTCCTTGCTTGCCTGCCACCCAGTAGGGGTGGTGGCACTTTGTTGTCCTGGGACGTGCTCTGGGTGTGCCAGAGCCTGTGGCCTGTAGGGTGGCGGCGTGGTGGCAGCCCCGCAGTGTGAGCCCTGCACTCAGAGCCTGGTGTGCGGGGATTCTACCATGTGTCTCCTATTCTTTGTCCCTTGTGTGTGTGGGGGGTTGGGGGTTGTCTCTCTGCCACTGACCCCCTGAGGATTGGGGTGAAGTTGCCTCTGAGCCCACTTTTGGGGTTGGGGGACTGTTCTCTCTGGGTATTTCTTTATTCGCGTTATTGGATGATATTTAACTCAGTATCCATTCTGTCGCCCTCTAGCTTCCCATTTGCTGGATGTTTTTTCTTATGGTTGAACTTCAGCGAGTGTCCACATGGGGAAGAGAGGGGTGACAGGCTCCCCCAGAGAATCTGACCAGGGCTTCTCTCCCTGTGATGGACACACAGCTGTGTCCATCACAGCAGGAATCCTGGCCATCGGGGACCCTCCAGGGCTCGGTGCCTGTGGGACCTTGGGGAGCACACTCTCTTCTGTGCCTCGGTTTCCTTATTTATAAAGTAAAACCAGCTAGCCAGAGTCTCTGAGGCCTTTTCCAGCCTGAGGCTTTATGGTTTTCTGCCTTCGGGAGCCTGAGACCTCTGGAACTCTAGGGACTGGGGGCCTCCCCAGGAGGAGCCTCTGCTGCCGCCCTCCCTCCAGGGGTTGCCCAAGGGGCCACCCGGCTCCACCTCTAACCCTCCCAGGATCCTCCCCTCTCAGGTCTGGCCTGTCACCTCCCAATCCTGTGGCCCCTGTACATGGGACCCCGCCAGCACCTGTGCTCTCTGGCAGAACCTGTTCCTTCCCTGGGGCTGGGAACACCAAGCCCTGGGTGGGAGGCGGAGGGACAGGGCCAGCTGGTGGCCTGCTTGGCTGGCCTGGGCCTGAGCTGTCCCAGAGACCCGCTTGTCCCCAGCATGTGGCTGAGCCAGGATCCAGCCCCTGGGTGGCCGCCCTGTGCCATGCTGACATCTGCACCCCAGGCCCTTGCTGGTTCTCAACTCTTGTCCTTTCAAGGGTGGCCCCGCTCAGGGCTGAGAGGCTGTGCAGCCAGACTGCCTGCCGCGGGCCCTGCCACTGGCTGCCCGTGCGACCCAAGCAGGTCACACCAGCTCCTGTAAAATGTAATAGCTGGGCATGGTGGTGAACATCTGTCATCTCAGTACTTGGGAGGCCGAGACAGGAGGATCGCAGGTTCGAGGGCAGCCTCAGCAATTTAGTGAGACTGTCAGCAACCTAGCAAGACCCTGTTTCAAAATAAAAAGGGTTGGGGGCTTGAAGGTAAAATGCCCCTGGGTTCAATCCTCGGTCCCAGAAAACAACAACAACAAAGCGTGGTGACTGCGGCACCCACTGGGGGTCCATTCCAAGCTGGTGGCCAGCGTTTGCCTCTGCAGCTGCACAGTGGGGAGGTGGGGTCTGCACGGGGCCAGCGGCAGGCCGACCTGCCCACAGCCAGGCTGGGACGCTCCGTCTCTGGGTGCCCGGCCACAGGGGTCGGCCTGGTGCCATCACACAGGAATCGTCCCTGGTGCTGAGGCCTGGGACTGTCCCCGTGACCCCCTCATGCCTGGCCTGGCACATCCCTGCCCTCAGGGTGCCCCTGGCATTTCCTGTAGGTGTCCAGGCAGGGGGCTTCCTCAGGGGCCCAGCCAGGTGGCTTTCAGGCTTCCTGGGGAAATGGGCTGGCCGGGAAATGGCTTTCCTGGAGTCTCTCCCCCCCACGTCTGGTCGTGTGTGTGTGTGTGTGTGTGTGTGTGTGTGTGTGTGTGTGTATTCGGTGGTGGGAATGGAATCCAGGGCCTCTCACATGCTAAGCACACTCTACCACTGAGCCACACCCCCAGCCTCTCCAACTGAGTATTTTTCAATTCAAAACTACTTTTATTTTATTATAATAAAATATAAATTTTGTCAAGTAGACCATTTTTACACGTAGAGTGACATTAGTACATTCTTCTTCTTTTTTTTTTGATACTGGGGATTGAACCCAGGGGTGTCCTACCTCCGAGCTACACTCCCAGTCCTATTTTATTTTGAAATAGGGTCTCACCAAGTTGTGCAGGGCCTTGCTAAATTGCTAAGGCTGGCCACGAACCTGCGATCCTCCTGCCTCAGCCTCCCAAGTACTGGGATTACAACGTGCGCCACCACACCCAGCTGACATTAGTACACTCAATGTTGTATAGTCATCACCGCCATATTTCTTTTTTTTTTTTTGGCGGTACCAGGGATTGAACTCAGGGGTGTTCTACCTCCGAGCTACACCCCCGGCCCTATTTTTTTATCCTTTATTTTGAAACCAGGTCTCACGAAGTTGCAGAAGCCTCACTAATTAGCTGAGGCTGGCCGTGAACCCAGATCCTCTGGTCTCAGCCTCCCAAGTACTGGGATTACAAGCGTGCGCCACCACGCCTGGCTTCTAGGTACCTTTATTTGTGGACTAATACAGTGTTTGTCTGGCTTATTCATCTTACTTTTTTGGTATTGGGGATTGAACTCAAGGGCATTCTACCTCTGAGTTACACCCCCAGCCCTTTTTATTTTTTTATTTTGAAACAGAGTCTGGCCAAGTTGCTGAGGCTGGCCTTGAATCTCAGCCTCCCAAGCACTGGGATTATAGGTGTGTACCACCACGCCCAGCTTGTCTGGCTTATTTACAGAAGGTTTATTATGAACATTTACCATACTGTTTTTGAGATTTATCTGATTGTAGCATGCGTCAGAATTCCCTTCCTTTTAAAGGCTGAATAGTACTCCCTTGTATGTGTGTGCCGCCTGTTGCGTTTCTTCACTGATGTGGACACAGGTGTACAGTATCCTTGTACTCGATTTCCTGCTCTCACTCCTGTTGGGGCTATGCCTAGAAATAGAATTACTGAAGCAGATAGTAATTCTATGTTTCATTTTTTTGAGGCACCACTAAATTGTCCTCTACAAAAGCTGCACCATGACATTCCCACCAGCAATGCACAAGGGTTCCAGTTTTTCCACACCCTGGCCACCACTCATTATTTTCCATTAAAAAAAGATTCTGGTTATCCTAGTAGGTGTGAAGTGGTTTTGCATTGTGGTGTGCATTTGCATGTCCCTAATAATTAGTGATGTTGAATGTCTTGCTTTTTTTTTCTTTGGAGTTCCAGGGATTGAACTCAGGGGTGTTCTACCTCTGAGCCACACCTCCCCCCCCGGCCCTTTATTAGTTTGTATTTTGTATTTTGAAACAGGGTCTTGCTAAGTCGCAGAGGGTCTCGCTAAGTTGCTGAGGCTGTCCTCGAGCCTGTGATCCTCCTGTCTCAGTCTCCCAAGTACTGGGATGACAGGCATGTGCCTCCACACCTGGTTTAACATATCACATTATTTTTTTTTTCAGTACCGGGGATTGAACCCAGGGGCATTCTGCTTCCAAGCTATACCCCAGCCCTATTTTTTATTCTTTATTTTTGAAACAGGGTCTCACTAAGTTGCAGAGGGTCTTGCTAAGTTGCTGAGACTGTCCTCGAACCTGTGATCCTCCTGTCTCAGTCTCCCAAGTACTGGGATGACAGGCATGTGCCTCCGTACCTGGTTTAATATATTGCATTATTATTATTTTTTTTTCGGTACCGGGGATTAAACCCAGGGGCATTCTACTTCCAGGCTACACCCCAGCACTATTTTTTATTCTTTATTTTTGAAATAGGGTCTCACTAAATTGTGGAGGGCCTCACTAAGTAGCTGAGGCTGGCCACGAACCTGCGATCCTCCTGTGTCAGCCTCCCAACTACTGGGATTACAAGCGTGCACCACCACGCCCGGCTAACATTGCATTTTTTGAATGTGCATTCATGCGTTTTGTGTAAATCTGACACTCCCTACCAACCATCCATAGCCCGTCTTTGCCATCTCATAAGCATTTTCTGTACCTTTGCTTTGGATCTTCATTCTCTTTAAAAGCCAAGTGGCATTTCTCACTACAGGTCTATCACACCTCATCCCGCTGAGCTGGGAGAGGACAGCCAGGTGTTTCCGGCCTCACTGCTAGGACAGGGAAGGCTGTGGTGGGGACCTTGCTTGTCTCTCTGTGCATTTGTTTATAATAAACATTTTTATAGGATACATTCTGAGTCAAAGTATATCTATTGATGTTTTTAAAGATATTGACAAGCCAGGCGTGGTGGCGCACGCTTGTAATCCCAGTACTTGGGAAGCTGAGACCGGAGGATCCGGGTTCGTGACCAGCCTCAGCTACTTAGTGAGGCCCTCCGCAACTCCATGAGACCTTGTTTCAAAATAAAGAATAAAAAATAGGGCTGGGGGTGTAGCTCGGAGGTAGAACGCCCCTGGGTTCAATCCCCAGTACCAAAAAAAAAAAAAAAGATATTGACATAATTTTTCCAAAAGGCTGCACCAATTTGTACCCTATGAAGCATCTCTGAATACGGGCTTTACCATATCCCTTCCGGTGCCAGAAGTTAACAGTCTCAGTTTCTTTAAAAAATTAGTGTCAATTTGGTTTAAAATTATAAAACATTTTAATTTAAGACGGGCGTGGTGGAACACACTTGTAATCCCAGTACTTGGGAGGCTGAGACTGGAGGATCCCAGTTCGCAGCCAGCCTCAGCTACTTAGTGAGGCCCTCCGCAACTTAGTGAGACCTGGTTTCAAAATAAAGAATAAAAAATAGGGCTGGGGGTGTAGCTCGGTGGTAGAATGCCCCTGGTTTCAATCCCCAGTACTGCAAAAAAGATAAAAAAAAAAATAAAACATTTTAATTTGTATTTTTCCCTGGTCACTGAGGCTATTTGTATTTTTTTCCCTACAAAATGTCAACTCTTATCCTTGGCTAATTTTTCTGTCAAGTTGTTTCACTTTTTCTTATTGATTTGTAAGAACTCTTTATTTGGTGAGAACATTAATTCTTTGGTATATTTGTTCCAAACTTTCCTTCTGGCCTGTAGCTAGTCCTTAATCTTTCCCCCCTGGCATTATATATTATCAAAATGATATTAAAGAGTTTCCTATAATCAAACTCTCAGTCTTTTCTATGGTGACTGGGTTGCATGTCTCATTACCCTCAGATGAAAAATAAATTATTTTCTTCCAGGACTATTACTATTTTGTGTTTTGCGTTCAACTGTTATTCTACCTGATTTTTTTGTGTGTGGTATATGGTGTCAGGTAGGGATCTGGCCAGTGGTTAGGGAGTTGTCCCAGCATCTTGGTGGAATGGCCCGACCTGTCCCCATTCATTTAAAATGCCACTCTTGAGGCTGAGACGGGAGGATCACAGGTTTTAGACCAGCCTCAGCAATTTAGTGAGACTCTTAGCAACCTAGTGAGACCCTGTTTTAAAATAAAAAATAAAAATGAAAAATAAAAATAAAAAATAAGAAAGTAGTACTCAGGGTGTAGGTCGGAGGTAGAATGCCCCTGGGTTTAGTCCCCAGTACCACACACAATATAAACAAACAAACAAGTAAATAAGCAAGCCACTCTTCGACTCGTGGCTCTGGGCGTCTTTCTGTACGGTGTGTTGCTGTTGTGATCTTTAGCTATCAGAATATATTTTGAGGTCAGTTGTGTAAATTCCCTCCTCAACCGTTCTTTTCAGAAATGGTGTTGACTCTTCCTGCACATTTTACTCTTTCATGATAAACTTCAGAGCCAACTTCTCAGGCCCTGTCCTTTGATCTCTTGGTCTGGGGACAGTAAATGGTAACATCCGACAGGTGCCAGAGGCCTGGATTTTACTTGTGTTCTGACCCATGAGCCAGTTCCTGGTGGAAGTCGGTTCCCCTGTCGCCTGCAACTGAGCCGGTCTTGACATTTGCGGTTTTCTTGGACACGTTGGACACCGCGCTGTGCTCTCCAGGTGTCGGGCGGGCTGTGACGCCCCTGCTCTAATAATTTCATCACTAGCCCGAAGGCAGATATAATTACTGAGTAAATGGCTGCTCCCCTCCCCTGTTTCATTCCAGAGTAAAATGTGAGCACCTTTAATTTCTTCCCTGGGCTGCACCCCTCTATTAGCCCAGGCAGGGAGGCGGGACCTGCCTGGCAGACTCTTGGGAAATTGCTCAATGGGCATAATAGCTGCCAGGGTGTGTGGCCGTGCCTGGAGCCCGCCAGCCCGGTGCCCTCCTGTCCTTGTCCACACTCGGGCAGCTGCCACCTTGGAGCCAGCCGGCAAGGGGCGGCGCGCTCTGTGGTGGGAGCTCGCCGTGGCCAGGTGGTTTTAAAGTGAGACAGGGTCTCGAGCTCACGTCCATGGACGAAGGCTGTTTCTCCCAACTTGCCGTTTCTCCCAACTTTCCGTTCCAAAAGGAGACCGGATGGGGGAGCAAGGGTGCCCCCCCCGTTACCCAAGCTGGGACTGGCTTCCGCTCCCCGCTCTGGACCCCAGGCTCTGAGGCTTCTCCCAGGGGCCTCGAGTTTCACAGTGGGTGAAAGACGAGATTCAGAGTGGATGACATCAGCTTTTAGTTGGTCTCGCTTTCTGGAACCTTCTCCTTGCCCATTTATTTTACACTCTGGCCAGAACAATTTCTTCTAAAATGAGTTTCACCGTGTTCTTCCCTTTCTCAGTAGACTGTACCAGTTCTCCGACATCTAAAATTGGGACTTTTTGGCCAGCAGGCCTTTCCCATACCACCCCCCACCCCCAGCACTCACACATAGCGTGAGCCCTTGTCCAGCCAGCCAGATCCTCTCTGCAGAGTCTAGAACCTTCTATGGCCCACCTGCCCTGGGAGCTTCAGCCTATCCTTACGCCTCTGAAGCATCCGGTACGTAGATGCTTGGTAACTGTCTCGGGAACTCTCTCAGGGTGGCTTGGGCCTCCTCTGTCCATCTGCCTCCCCGGGCCCCAGATTTAACTGCTTCCTGAGCTCCCTCCAAGTCCAGTCCAGCTGCGCTGCTCAGCTTGTGCAACATCCGTCCTGCTAGGTGACCAAGGCCTCTGGGGCCCGTTCGGGGACCCCTTCCCTGCAGTAAGAGCCTGTGTTTGTGAGGTGTGGACTCAGAGGGCCTGAGAGGAACAGAGCGGTTTTACTGTGCCCAGTGCTCCCTACCCAGACCATGGAGTCCCATGTCCACACCGCATAGACTGACCTTGTGCAGCCCAGACTCGGATGTCACCGTAGGGAGTGGCACCTCACCCTTCACTCAGCACTTTTGTTGTTTTCAGAAAACGTCATATGAGCATTTTTAACAGTGGAAAAATGGAATCATGGAACTACATATTTTTATGCTCAAAAGTTTTGGTGCTTTTGAGTTGAAACTACAGAGCAAGGTGGCTGAGTGAGTGATTTGTTTTATGATATGTTTTTTTAATTATTTGTTTATTTTTGTGGTACTGAGGATTGAACCCAGGGGCATTCTACTTCTGAGCTACACCCCAAGCCTTATTTTATTTTGAAACAGGGTCTCACTAAGTTTAAGGGGGGCCTCACTAAGTTGCTGAGGCTGGCTACAAACCTGCAATCCTCCTGTCTCAGTCTCCCAAGTACTGGGATTACAAGCATGTGCCATCATGCCCGGCTTTTTTTTTTTTTTTTTGAAACAGGGTCTCACTAAGATGTGGAGGGCCACACTATGTTGCTGGCCATGAACCTGCGATCCTCCTGTCTCAGTCTCCCAAGTACTGGGATTACAAGCATGTGCCACCACGCCTGGCTTATTTTTTTATTTTGAAACAGGGTCTTGCCGAGTTGTCAAGGCTGGCCTCAAACCTGTGATCCTCCTGTCTTAGCCTCCCAAGTCCCAGGATTATGGGTGTGCACCACCACACCTGGACAAGCCTGGCCGAGTGATTTTTTTTTTTTGTGGTACTGGGGATTGAACCCAGGGGCATTATACCTCCGAGATACACCCCCAGCCCTATTTTTTATTCTTTATCTTGAAACAGGGTCTCACTAAGTTGCGGAGGGCCTCACTAAGTAGCTGAGGCTGGCCACAAACCCGGATCCTCCAGTCTCAGCCTCCCAAGTACTGGTATTACAAGTGTGCGCCACCACGCCCGGCTTTTTTGCAGTACCGGGGATTGAACGCAGGGGCGTTCTACCTCTGTGCTACGCCCCCGGCCCTATTATTTTTTTTATACTTTATTTTGAAACCGGGTCTCACGAAGTTGCGGAGGGCCTCACTAAGGAGAGAGAGAGAGAGAGGGAGAGAGCGAGTGAGCGAGCTGAGGCTGCCCGCGAACCCGGATCCTCCGGTCTCTGCCTCCCAAGTACTGGTATTACAAGTGTGCGCCACCATGCCCGGCTCCGAGTGATGTTTTTAATGCAGGAGTTTAAGCAGGAAGAGTGGCACCCCTCTGAGGTCATGCCCCGGGAGTCCATTAGCTCGTCCTGGTCTCATTGTCGCTTCTCAGGATCAGGCGGGGTTGCTGCAGGCTGGTTGACATGCAGGACTTGTGCACCTCGGGCGAGGCCCTCTATCCTCACCCGCTCTGTCAGGAGCCTCTTTATGCTGTCGCGGCTGCCGCAGCCCTGGTCCTTCCTCACAGTCTCTGCCGCAGCTCTGAAGATACAAGGAACCGGTGGCCAGTCGACTGGCTTGTGGGCGCTACGGCAGGGTTTGCCCTGGCTTTGATGGTGCCAACTGTGCCTGACTCCTCAGGGCCAAGTTGCTGCATCTCTCGTCCTGCCGTGGAGTGACCCTGAGCAGGGGACCAGGTGTGCAGCACTGTGTCTCCCTGCAGGAAGATGACGGGCCATCGCCCCTAGGAATGGTCTGTGAACAGCAAGGGGGCTGGGATGTGGGGAGCTGTGTCCCTGGGGAAGGCTCAGAGATGGGCAGGACCCAGCGTGGCCCCATCTGCTGACTGGGCCGGTCTCTGCCCTGTGTGGCCCAGGACTGCCCAGCCTTTGTCCTCCAGACGATGTGAACAGCTGGAGAACAGCTGGCTGAGGCCTGAGGTTTTCTCAGCCAACCCCAGAAGGCAGTTGAGTGGCGGACGGTCTGCGACGTGCGGAGGGCCAGCTCCGAACGGGAGCAGTGCGAAGGGCAGCTTCCATTCTTTAGCTGCTGGTTTTAATTTTTTAAGATTTTCCTTCTGTTTTGAAAGATTCTGTGCTCTCAAGGACAGTGCGCGTGCTCAGTGACAGCCTCTTCTGCCTCTGGTGGCCCGCCTGGCTGGTGGCTGAGCTGAGTGGGTCACGGGCAATTAGTTCCCTTTGCCTTTACAGTGTTGGAAGCCCGTCTGGTGCCAGGACGCCTTAGTGGCCCTGTGGCTGTGGGGCCCCAGTCTGGGAACAACTGATGTGGGGGTGACATGGGTTCTGCTCCAGGGCACAGGTGGGCTCTTGTGCCCTGACCTTGTTCTGGACACCATAGACCAGCCCGAGCTTCCTCTGAACTTCCCCAGGCCTTCCGAGCGCCCTGTCCCACTAGGATGAGGCTTGGCCGAGCGTGGGACCCCATCATGCCCGCTCATCCCACCCCAGGCGCGCTGGCCACACACCTAAGGATCTTGTTAGAAAACTGCCTGACCCAAGGTCTCTGGGCCTTTAACCCGTGATCTGGTCTCACCGCGATGGGGGTGCAGGGTCTCCCGGTGCTGGGATCTCAGGGACGGTGTGTTTCTGAGGGGGAACCGCTCAGGTTTTCCAGGCTTCTCTGGCTCGCCCAGCAGAGCAGGATGGAAGGTGTGGCTAGGAACACGTCCTGCTCCTGCTCCCCGAGATCCTCAGCGAGCGGGAGCACGGGCAGTTGGCCTGTGCCCTCTTGCCCTTTGTAGGTGCCGAGAGGACAGGCGGACTTTGTTCCTTGCTTTCTGGCTCATGGTGCTTCAGGCCAGCTGAGTCACCAGTGGACACTCCAGGAGGCCACCCCACCGTGGCACAGGTGGCTTGGTGTGTGCGTCCATCCAGCAGCCATGGCAGAAACTGCTATCTCGGGCACCCCTGGAATGAGGATGCCCCGCACCCCCTGTGAACAGCTGGGGGTTGGCAGAAAGCTGCAGAGGTCCCAGGGCTGCCCGCTGCCCGTCTGGACTCTGCGGGGCATGGACTGGCCGCCCCCACCTGCTCAACTCATGTTCCTGGTCTGCTCTCTGGTCTTGGACAAGCCGGTCAACTCTTCTGGGCCTCAGTTTCCTCTCCTATAATGGGAGGGGGAGTCATCATCATGCCCCTCCCCCAGTCCATCAGGAGGGTGCAAAGAGGCAATGTTGAAAAGCGCTCAGCAACAATTTCAGTTATTAACAACTAATAATTGTCAGTTATTAGGATTATTAGTGCAGTCGTAATTGTTACTCTAGTGGGAGGGCCCTCAGGGGCTGGTAGGGGCTGTGATTAGTGAGAGATGCTCCTCTACAGTGGAGGGCAGAGTGCACCGCCCTCTTCTGCAGCCTGCTGTGGCTCCCCATTACTGCGGACAGGATGAGGGCAGACCCTGCCAAAGCCCGGGGTCCCTGCCCTCTAGCTGCGGGCCCAGGTGGGACTGGCCGGCCTCCTCCTTGGCCTGGGCAGGTCTTGGCCTTTCCTGACTCCCTGTGTTGCCCCCAGGCTTGGAGTACTACATGTGTCTAGCAGGTGTGTGCTGACTCGCTGCCTGTGCCCGGCATAGAGCTAGGACACTGGAAACAGTGGGCAGGCAGGGGCCCAGGCCCGCACACACCCAGGGACAGTGGGCCTGGCCTTTGGTTGGTGTGATTGCACCAGAGGGGAGGGCTCTGAGCCGCTCCTTTCCTGTGTCACCTGGACCTCCAGCTTCCTCTAGATTGGTCACTCCCTCTCTCACCGTCGTGTCTGCCTTCTGCTGCCTGGGTGGCTATTTTTCTACAGCACTGACCTTCTCACCAGCCCCAGAGGCAAGGAGGCTATCCTCATCTCTGTGTTCATGAGTGAGGTTCGGGGCAGGAACGTGGGTTTGCAGAGCACTCCTTCCCCCCACCCCTGGACTTCGGGCTCAGTGTGCTGCAGGAGGGTTAGGTCTAGTCATGGAGGAGATACGCGGCTCCACACTGGAGCCCCCAAGCACTCGTGACTTGCGAAGTCCTGTGGTCACCATGAGGAGGACGAGGCCCCGGGGGAGCGTGGGGTCTTGCTCCTGGGTTTCTACATGGCTTCAGCGCTTGGCATGTCCGGGGCCTCCTGTTGTAGATGTGAACACTGAGTTTGAGGAGAACAGGGACCTTGCCTGGTGT
Organism: Glis glis; assembly: GCA_004027185.1. NCBI lineage: Eukaryota > Metazoa > Chordata > Mammalia > Rodentia > Gliridae > Glis > Glis glis. The sequence goes on along the minus strand of PVJS01031431.1, from coordinate 7,042 downwards.
GCAGGGGTGGGGGGCTGGGCTGTGACTGCCAGACTCTGCCACCCATCTCTGCCCTGCCGGCAGCGGGCCTGGAGCCGGAGCCCTGCACACAGGCAGAGAGGCTTGTCTGCTGACCTGCGGCCGGCCAGGAAGGCGGGGGTCACCTTGGCCCCCTTGAGGCAGACTCCCCCCTCTGTCTGTACGCCGCTCCCCTGTCTGATCCTTCTGCACAGAGATATGGGGGCCATTCAATTGGCCAAAATGAGTATGTTTTCAGCATTGTGGAAAGACTGGGCCCTTGAGACCCTCCTCACCCATTGGCCAAATGGGACTTTGCAAGGTTATTCAGCCCCCTTGGGCCTCCGCCTCCTCATCTGTCACATGGGTGACAACAGTCCCACATCCTGTGAGGACTACAAGTGGGAGGAGCAGTGCACACACAGCAGGGCTCAGGTGGGGCGGCGGGCGTGGGGTGCATGGGGCGCCTCTGGCTGGATCAGGCCCTGGAGGATGGACGGAGCTTCTCCTTGCTTCCTCTCTGGGGAATGCCGTGTCGTCCCCGTGTTCCTGTTTGCAGTTCCCGGCGCAGTGTGAGCCTCAACAGAGGCTCCTGGGGAGGGTTTGCACAGGGTCTGGGAACCGCCATCCCTGGATCCTCCGCTTTCTCATTGACCTCCGGACCTGCCGCTTCGTGGGGTTCTGAGATGATCAGAGCTGCTTCTCTGCGCTGGTCTTTGTCGGCAGCTTCCAGTATTTGGAACTAAATATTCCTCAAAGGACGTTACTGCCCCGAGAAGCTCCAGCCGAGACCCGGAGGCCAGGGGTTAAGCACAAACCACGGGACCTCCGAGGACGGCTCGTGTTTTCCTTTAAGTCATTTTCGTCTGTCCGGCTGAGTGCTCAGGTGGGGTCTTTCGTTGGGTCCCAGGCAGTGGTGGCCCCGGGCCTTGGCACGGCGCGCCACTATCTTCCAGGAATAGTGGATCATTTGAAAGCAGAGCCTGTGGATTTTGCTCAATAAACAGATTTTGTAGAGTGATGATAAATTTGGCAAGTCTTATATTTTTTTCAACAGTTAAAGAAAATAAGAGCTGGTACAAAGGTATGTTTGTTTCTGAAATGGGTTTCCTTCCCCAGATGTTCCTTTCTGCCAATTCCAAAATGCGTTCTGAGCTTTGCTCTCCAGTTTCCTCTCCTCGGCACAGAACAATGAGATCTTTGTGGCCACACGGGAACCGCTTCCCTCGCCGCTGGCCGTGGGGGAGGGCCAGCCATCCCCCCCTCTCCCACCTCTGTGGACGCACCTGTGCCAACCTGGCCCGAGGGGCTGGCGCTGCTGGGGGCTGGCAGTCTCCTTTCTCGTGGTGGTAGCTTACAGGGTTGTGGCTCAGGCCACCACGGTCTGGCCGTCTGGTCCAGGATCCTTGAGTTGGTTGAGTGGCCTTGCACTGAATTCTGTTGCTTTGAAACTGGGGATTGAACCCAGGTGTATTCTGTCTCTAAGCTACACCTCTAGCACTTTTTTTTTTTTTTTGAGGTACTAGGGATTGAACCCAGGGGCATTCTACCTCCAGGCTACACCCCCATCCCTATTTTTTATTCTTTAATTTGAAACAGGTCTCACTAAGTTGCAGAGGGCCTCAATAAGTAGCTGAGGCTGACCGCAAACCTGGATCCTCTGGTCTCAGCCTCCCAAGTACTGGGATTACAAGCGTGTGCCACCATACCTGGCTCACATCTAACACTTTAAAACAATTTTTTTAAATGTTTTGCAGTACTAGGAATTGAACCCAAGGGCATTCTACCTCTGGGTTATACTCCAGCCCTATTTTATTTTTTATTTTGAGCAGGGTCTCACTAAGTTGTAGAGGGCCTTGCTTAGTTGTATAGGGTAGCATTGAGCCTGCGATCCTCCTTTCTCAGCCTCCCAAGTACTAGGATTACAGGTGTGAGCCATCATAACTGACAATTTTTTTGTTTGAAACAGAGTTTTGTGCTGGGTGTGGTGGCACATGCTTATAATCTCAGTACTTGGGAGGCTGAGAGACAGGAGGATCCCAGGTTCTTGGCCAGCCTCAGCTACTTAGTGAGGCCCTCCGCAAATTAGTGAGACCCTGTTTCAAAATAAAAAAAAAATAAAATAGGAGCTGGGTGTGGTGGCACAAGCTTGTAATCCCAGTACTTGGGAGGCTGAGACAGGAAGATCGCAGGTTCGTGGCCAGCCTGTTACTTAGTGAGGCCCTCTGCAACATAGTGAGACCCTGTTTCAAAATAAAGAATAAAAAATAGGGCTGGGAGTATAGCTCGGAGGTAGAGTGCCCCTGGGTTCCATCCCTCATTTGGCAAAAAAATAAAATAAAATAAAAAATAAAATAGGGCTGGGGATGTAGCTTGGATGTAGAATGCCCCTAGGTTCAATTCCTAGTAACACACATACACACACACAATGGTTTTGCTAAGTTGCTGAGGCTGGCCTCCAACTTGTGATCGTCCTGTCTCAGACTCTCAAGTACTGGGATTTCAGGCGTTTGCCACTGATCTTGGCTCTGAATCCTTTTTTTTTTTTTTTTTTTTTTTTGTGGTGCTGGGGATGGAACCCAGGGCCTCCTGTGTGCTAGGCAAGTGCTCTGTCAGTGAGCCAGCCTCAGCCCTTGCACTGAATTCTTCTGCATTGTCCTTACAGACACTGGAACTGGGTCCCGTCTTTGTTACCTGCAGTCCCGCAGACCTTCTTCCTTGGCTCTCTGTCTTTCTTGTGTCTCATGATGGTCTCTGCCCAAGGGGGTGACCTAGCTCAGTGCAGAGCTGGCGGGGAGCCAGGGAGAACCTGGTGGTGTCACCAGAGTCCAGCAGACGGGGCAGCAGACTTGGCTACTCGGGCCTGTCACTTCTTTATTTGAGACGAGTGGGGGTGGGGTGGGTGGGGTGCGCTCCCTGGGGGGAGCTCCAAGCCCTGCACCCATGCACCCACATGCACCCACATGCACACACACGCTTCCAAGTTCTTGCTTGGTTGATTTCAAACGACAGCTGAAAGTCCCATGTGAAGCTTGTTTAGGGTGGTTTTGATACTGGTCTGAGTTAAGAATAGTCTCTAGGGGGTTGCTTTATTTGAGCTGTTTAGTGAAAATCCTTATTTTTAAATAAATGCATCCTGCTTTAGAACACCCAAGATACAGAAGTAGATAAAAACAGCTGACGTGTGTGTGTGTGTGTGTGTGTGTGTGTGTGTGTGGTGCATTTCCACTGTAACTGGGCGGGTTCTGAGGGCTGTCAGATGGGTTCCTTTGATGCTTCTGCTGCCCCGTGGGCGGGCTGCCCCTCCCCAGGTTGTAGATGAGGAAACTGAGGTGGGAGAGGCGGGGTTCCTGCAGGGTTCCTGCAGGGACTAGAAGTCGGCAGATTGTGGCTCCATGCCCACCTGGTAAAAGCTATCGGAGTTGTAGAGTGTTTCCTTTGAAACGGTCTCAGTGCGCTCCGCTGAGCCTGCTGCTGAGCTCTCTTGGGCCTGGCTCAACAGGGGGGAGACTGAGGCCTGGCGAGAGCCAGCGCCAGAGCTGCCCTCCTTGGTGGTCCTTGGGGCCAGCCCTCCCACTCACATGAACCAGGTGGCCGCCTGTCACCTGTGCAGACGGGGCCTCGGGAGCGAGGGCAGGAGCTGGGATGTCTGTCGCTGGAGAGAGCAGTCGTTACTTGCCTTCCACCAGCATGGCCGGAGCTTGGCTGCGGCCCCCGAGTGTGTCCAGCCCAGGATCGTTTCTTTTGCTCTTTGCCATGGTCCCGGGCCACTTCCGGGAGCCTGGCCGGTCTGGAACCCAGTGGAACCCAGATGGTATGTAATCAGAATGCTATATTTTGTCGAAAATAAGAATGTTAGCAACGGGCTGGTTTCTGGCACGTCAAACTGGGACTCTGAAATACATATTTTTCTCCGCTCTGCCCTAAACCTTCTAATTAGCGAAAACGCACATTCACAGACATAAATCAAATGTCCTGTCCCCTCGCGACTCACCCTGGGTATCTCGAGCTGCTGACATTCCACAATTGCTAAATCAGGGCTTGCGGAGCGTGCGTGCCCGCGCGTGCTGGCGGGCGGGAGGGAGACAGACAGAGGTGCCCGCTTCCTTCCCGCTCGGCATGTGCGTGGTCAAAGTGCTGAGAGCCGCACAGTCGCCCAATTAAAACCTCATTAGCAGGGGAAATGGCTGTCAGGGCAAAGCACTTTCTCTCAGGAAAACCTCTGCTGCAGCCAGACCCTCGCTCCCACCCACAATGGGCTCCATTGAGAGTCGGTTTCGGAAGAGGCAATTTGTCTCTGCTAGCGGCCCGCATGCGTCGGGGTGTTTCCTCCCTGGCTGGAGTCTTGGCCGGATGCAGACAGTGTTCATGAACCAGCTCCGGTGGGCTCTCTGGGGTTCAGAGGCTGGGGGCTGGGCTGCGGGGCTCATTCTGGTCCTGCACAGTGTTGCAGAGACCCGCAGGTCTCTTGGATTTTGTATCTGGGGTGGCTGGTTACAATTTTACAGTGGTCGGACCAAGAAAGTTATTGGCTGGCTGGGCATGGTGGCACATGCCTGTAATCCCAGTCCTTGGGAGGCTGAGACAGGAGGAACGCAGGGACGAGGCCAGCCTCAGCAACTTAGCAAGACCCTATTTCAGAATAAAAAGGATGGGGATGTAGCTCGAAGGTAGAATGCCCTGGGTTCGATCCTGAGTACCAAGAAAAAAAAAAAAAGAGAAAAAAGGAGCACTGGAAAGGGACCTACGTGGTGTGGGAGGGTGCCGGGTGTGGCCAGGTGAGCCCTTTACCTTGGGAGACTGCCAGCTGTGAAAGAGGAGTGGCGGAGGCAGGCCGGGGCGGGGATGAGCAGAGATAGGCAGCATCCTCCGTTCTGGGATGCCGCATCCTCCGTTCTGGGATGCCACACGCCTCTGTCCAGTCTTTCCCATCGCCTATGATTCAGCTTTACTTTGTGTTTTACAGTTCACGTCTGCCTGGAGGCTAGTGTCTTTCAAAATGTGTCCCCTGAGCCAGGTGTGGTGGCGCACGCTTGTAATCCCAGTACTTGGGAGGCTGAGACAGGAGGATCTGGGTTTGCGGCCAGCCTCAGCTACTTAATGAGGCCCTCCGCAACTTAGTGAGACCCTGTTTCAAAATAGGGAATAAAAAATAGGGCTGGGGTTGTAGTTTGGAGGTAAAATGCCCCTGAGTTCCATCCCCAGTACCACACACACACACAAAAATGTGTCCCCTGGATCAAAATTTAAAAAAATGTTCTTCGATCAGATACATTTGGGAAACCCCAGGGGGAAAGATTGGGTTTCCTCAGTACAGGACTTCTCAGAGCCTTTAAGATGGCAGTTACACTCCAGGCTGGGTCCCCTTCTACCTAGTCATGTTTTATAGGTTGGGAAGAGAGGGCAGGGGTCTAAGTTGACCCCTGACTCCGCCAACACCATCCCTCACTGTCTCCCTAGCTCTGGTGTGGCCTCTTCTGAGTTGACATGTTGGGGTAGTGTGCAGTGACCCAGAGTCCTGAGTCTAATGTCAAAGTAAGCTCCTGTCACTCCTGTGAAGAGACGCTTCTGTTTTTAAGTTCTTCGGGGTGCTTCTTGACTGCTCTTTGGATTTCGGGAGGCTGGCGTCTCCGGGGCAGCAGTGGCACGGTGCGAGGTCGTGGAGGAGGGAGCAGAGTGCACATGGCCGCGGTGAGCTGCGGGGCCGGGGATCGTGGTCCTCACCTGCCTCCCCTGGAGCTGCAGGGCTGAGCTGGGCTGAGGTGGTGGTGGGTGCGTAGGCCCGCAGCCTGTGCTCTCGTTTCCCCCTCTGTCCTGTCCTCTAGGTCCGCTGTCCTGTGGGCTCTGGGTCAGGGACCAGGTGCCGGGGAACCGGCTTTGGCTGAGAACAGGTAGCTGGGACTCTGGGGGCTGGGGCCTCCATGACAGTCTGCTGGAGGTGGCCTGGATGGGAGTGGCGTCCCCTGGCTGGGTCCCACAATCCCAGGTGACCTGGGCCCATGGTTCCTGGAGTCGGGACCCTCAGAGCAAGGTCACCCCCAGTGGGAAACCCAGCTGGTGGCAGCAGCCCCGACACCCCGGCAGGCATGGGGTGGGCCTGGGCCCTTGCTTATCTCAGGACTTTCTGGAGTGGCTGAACACAGCCCCGGGCCGGTTCCTGTGTGGGGCTGAGCCCAAGCTCTTCCCCCAGCATGGGTCTGAGGGCAGCGCCTCCTGCCCTGCCCAGCGCTGGCGTGTCCTCCTGCCTGCCCCAGGGTCTCGGTGGCCACAGCCCCCTGCTCTAGGGTGGAACAGCGGGGACCCTCCAGCACACATCCTTGTTCACTGAAGGCCAGGAGGCCCCGTCCTGTTTCCCTGCCGAAGGTGTCTGAAACAGCAAGTCGTTTTTCTTTCATCTTTTCCAAGTGATTTCTTATTTCCTGCTCCACCCCTAACCTGCCGGCTGTGCGTTTCCTGTCCGCCTGCTTCCCTGACCTTTGAAATGTGGTCTCTGCTCGGGAAGCTGGCCTGGACCTCAGTTAATTACAGCCTTCCTCTGGGGCTGTGTGTGTGTGTGTGTGTGTGTGTGTATGCGCGCGCACACACACTTTGGGGGCATGAGCTTGAGCGTGAACGAGAATTGTGCGAGGGTATGTCAGGGTTGGAGAGAATGGAATGAGGCACTGGGGGGCTGCAGAGTGGGGGTGCCTGCTGAAAGGCAAGAGGGTGGGCTCCCAGCTGCGATGGGGATGTGGTGATGCGGAGGAGGCAGGCGGGGCTGCTGGGAGCTGGGCAGACGTAAGGTGCGTGCGTGCGTGCATATAGGAGAGAGGGTGTTCCCACATATCTGGGCTGGAAGCGGGCAGGTAGGGACCGAGCCTGTGAAGTGGCTTTGTTCCACAGCCAGTGGCCTGTGCAGGGCTTGGGAGCACAGACCGGTGATCATGCCCACTCACCGCTCTCCAGGGTAGAGCCACAGTGCTCCAGAAGGTTCCTCCACTGCCTCCTAGCCCTCACCTGCCTCCCTAGCCTGGGAAGCTCTGTTCTTCTCTGCAGCCCAGAGTGG
>PVJS01031430.1:0-23409 GCA_004027185.1 Glis glis | reverse complement strand
TTGTGGAGGGCTACTAAGTAGAGACAGAGAGAGAGAGAGGTAGAGAGAGAGAGAGCTGAGGCTGGCCACGAATCTGGATCCTCCTGTCTCCGCCTCCCAGAGTACTGGGATTACAAGCGTGCGCCACCACGCCCGGCTCTGAACTGGCAATTCTCACAACAAAGCCCAAAAGCACAAGCGGTCCCAGGTTTCAGAGTACAGCTTGACAAACAACAAGGATCTTTTTTACAGGACTTTAAAGATCCACAAGCACACTCTTCTCCTCCTTCAACCACACCATTCCTGCAGCGCACCTTTGTGAAGATGTCCCCTGGCACATGGAAACAGCTCTTTCTTGCAGAAGTGTTCCACAAGTATGCATAACTGCAGTTTCTGAATCTTGTTGCAGGAGCTTTTGCTGGATACATTATGCACCATTTGTGCCCACTTGCACTTGTGTCTTTATCATGAGACATGCCCAAATTATGACACAGCTCATGTGCCATAATGTATGCAGGATCAGACAATCTATCACTTCTGAAACTATTAATTCCACAATTATTTTTAAAAATACGTACTGTTCCAACATAGGCTAGGCTCAGCAGTCCACCAAATCCCTTGTTTGCCAAAAGATGTGCAAAGTCATGATGAATGTGGGTAGTAAAGCTGCTTATCTTCCATGGCTAAATAATGACAGGGTATCATATAGCAAACATATTATTATGGGTTTTCTTTATTATAGATCTCAAGTCCATGTAACATCACAACAATATCTATTGACTTATAGTAGCCATCCATTGTATTGATAACCAAGATTATTTTGTCTTCCACATCAGAAATATTACTTTGCTTATAATGAAATTGTTCATAGTCTACCACTGTTGCCATTTCAAGAAGCCATCTTGTGGGTCCACCATCCCAAATAGCCACTTTGCATCAGAATGGAATTGTTACTCTCTTGAAGCTTCAACTGTTGTGCTATTTCCTTGTCGGTTAATCCACAACTCATGGGTGGGAATTGTGTCTCCTCACTGCCCATCTTATAAACCAAATGTTCAAACATGGTAGAAAGACTTTTGGGTTTGATTTCATAAGCAATGTCCTTTACGTGTAGCACTCCTTGAAGGCCTCCAAAGCATGTGCTAAGAGAAACCAGGGATTCTGGGTCCCCTTCCACGTACCCATGGTAGTAGCAGCTTGCTTGGATAAAGGGGTGGTCCTCAAGCAAAGCACCCTGGTCTGTGTAGGTGAACACAGAGAACTCTACGGACACCAAAAGCTTCTTGGCCTTCATGTGGATAATGTGTCTCTGGTCCCCAAAGTGCAAGCTATTGGAGAGCCATCCTAGAGCCCTCATACCTCTACTCGTGCCAGTTACCCTCAATGATATTGATACTTCTGGAGGGCCCTGGTACTGAGAACACCCAATCTGGGGCCATCCTGAAAGGTAGAGCCAGGCCTTGAACCAGAACGGTAGCAGAGTGATCCTCACAGGCACCTGGACATCTCCCTCAGCCATCCTGGCTCTGAGTGAAGGCAAAGGAGGGTTGGCAGGAGGCACGATGGGCCTGTCCCCTCTCTCTGACTTGGTTGTATGGAGAACTGATCCTTAAGGTTATATCTTCTGCCTGAATCAGTCCATGAGAACAGCAGAACTACAAGAAAAATAAAGAGAAGGGCAGAGATAGGAGTTACTAAGTTATGAGCCCACCAGGCTAGAGAAGAGCATGGTATGGCTCAAATGGACTAGTGTTGGGCTCAGGCCATGCCTCTATCTTGTGTACTGGATTTGTTCTTTAATTTTGGTGAGGCAGTCACACTGTGGGGGTGCAAGAGATCGATAGTTGCCACAGGTTGATAATTATCTAGAGGAAGGACACATGGGTCATTTATACCATTCTCTAAATATATGTGTACACATGAACATTTCCATAATAAATATTTTTAGTTCTAACATACTTTTAGTTCTAAAAATTATATTTGACATTTATTTGAATTCCATGAAGATATTCTACATTTTTCTTATATTATGTACATGTTTTCCTATTTTAACATGTGCTAATCATAGTCATTTTCTTGTGGACTCTTGTTTCACTGTCTGGATCATCTTGATACTTCTTATACTTTTTCCTTTTGTGTCCTTCTTTCCTCCTTTTTAAAATTTCCTAATGATAGGCCATTTTCCCTCTTGGCATATAAAAAAACTAGTTTATTGTATACAGGTAATTGTGTATAAACCAACCATAGGATCTCCAGGAATATCCACAGCATTTTTTTCTTATACTATTAGAAGGACAGCCCAAGGAAATGATTAATAAGTCAAACATGTATTGAGCTAGGTCTGGGGTAAGTGAGTTTGTAGTAAATCTTGGTCTAATTCTCTTTTGCTTATATTTCTCTGGTCTGGGCCTGCTAGAATTTCCACCGGAAATCTGTGATTCTGAATCTTCTGCTCTTACTGCTCTTAAAGTTTAATGGGGATTAATTTCTATCACCCAGAAGTACATAATCCAGCTCTCCATCCTCCTACTGCATGAAAATCCAAAATCAGGTAAGCATCTTAACATGAAAACAGGACATGTGCTTGAGTAAAACCCCATTTTCCTATGTATTGTGTCTAAAATATAACATGATTTCAGGAAACTGTGACTTTTAAAAAATTCAGCCTAGTTCAACAGTATGCCAAAGAACCTTAAAAATCAGCAAACATACTGAGAACTGGTTTAGCAAACCTGTGGGGTAGGACACTCCAGTGTTAATTCAGACAAAAGCATCTATTTGAGCTACTGTCCATACATAAAAATACATTCACATAAACCAGGAATACTAGAAAGTGAGATTGTAAGGCCCCTTTGGACAGCAAAGATAAGTGGAACCATTGTTAGATGGTAAAGAGAATGTTTCTTTGTGACCACAATGCCCCTATGCCCAAATACCTGTGTTACCAAGGGTGTACCACTGTTCTCCCAATTTCTACACTAGAAAGAGTGAGACAGAGGTGGACATTTGGCTTCCCCATTATTCTAGGCTCTCAGCAGGAGATTGACTCTTGAATCACTCACAGGGTGTGTCATGATGGGTGAGGCTGAACCACCTGATGCCAGCTATGGACAAAGACAGGGAGTAGAGTGTACAGTGCCTAGTGAACAGAACTTGGCAATACTGATGCGCCTCTTGGAGTGTACCAGGTTTATTGTCTCTCTGAAATCAAGAATGAGATCATGGACAGTAAATGCAGCACTCAGAAAAGGACTTTATTTAGCAAAGCATAACAATTGAAGTTTAAACAAACAAAGCAAGAAGCCCTTAATCAAAGTGTGTCGAGTGAGAGCACCATCGCCGAGTCTGGTCTGGGGTATTTATCTACCTGCTGGGCAATCAGGTATCTCCATGCTCCTTTTGGTGGTCAGCAAGTAGTGTGGTCTTTGGTTCTCACGATTAGGGCATTGTGGTCATGTTCTTGCTGTTTATATCCTTGTGACCATCAGTCACATCCTGATTTTGTTATTTTTGTGTCTAGGTTCTACAATGTGTTCAGGCTCTACCTACCATTGTGTTTAGGTTTGGCCATTGTGTTTAGGCTTCTGTGTTTGTCACTATTCCATGTCTACCTTTGGCTAACTTTGCTGCTTTTGTCTTTTACTTCAACTTTCTCATGAGTGACCTCAGAATGAGTTCCCTGTGGACCTTATTCTCTCTGCCTACATTTTACCAACTCCTCATTCCTCGTTCTGAGAGATGGACCCTAACTGTCATTACGGGAAAGGGGCAATGGCTGCTCTGACTGTTTCCAAGCTGAGTGGGGTCTTGACAGTCAGGTTTTCATAGAAGGTCAGTCTAGAGGTCCACAATAGATGTTCATTTGAGACTCTGTATTGAGTACCATCTGCAGCTTGATGGACTCTACAAGAGAAGAGATAAATTTCATCAGTAAGTTTAATATACATGGCTGACAAAGTAAAATGAGGAAGAAAATAAGCAAGGGTGTTAGGAAGGGGAGGAGCCATGCTATCCAGGAGGACCTGAATCTGAAGACTCCTTTTGATTGGTGAATGTTATCCAGTTGTTTTTGCATATTAGATATTAGTGTGGAAATTTTATGGGAATTATCAGTAATAATAAACAACACATTACAGAAAATTCCTGACACTCACCTCATTGATTGCTGCCAGAGCCAATGCTGTATCAGTAACAGTTTTAGCTATTAAGCAGGCCAATTTGTTTGTTTGTAGGCACCCACCACCAATCCAGGTATAGGCAATAAGGCCACTGACAATACCGTAATAAGAAATGGGGATCAGAGATGTAAATTGCTGTCACAGTCAGAGGGCAGAGAATGTATGGTTTGGGGAGATGTAGATAATATTGGAGATGGTAGAATCAACTGGAGTTTGCCAACATAATAGCAACCCTGGAACCCCTTAGGAATAGAAGAATGAGATAAATTGTAACAAAAGAGAGAACAGCCTGGGAGTAGGCTCATTTTTGTTGTTGGTATTGAGATGTTAATAGTATGATCACACTCAAAATTACAGAACCCCAATCCAATATGTAGACAGTCCCCTGGAACTACTATAGATATTGGAATGGGATTGTTTAAAGCCTGGGTTCTGTTTTGTGGAGTATGGATATGGCTTTCAGCTCTTAAAAGAGTCCTAAAAATAAGGGTTGTTTGGATTTAATTTGTTGTTTTGTTAGACCTAGACCAACTAAATGTGAGGTCAAAACCTGTTTAGCTGACTTTCGTTTGAACACACAGAAGGAAGAAGTGTTTAACACATTTTTTCCATATGAATCCAGAAATTTGTATTATAGAGAACAAAAGTGGGGTCCAGGAAAACCTGGACAAACACAGAGGCTTCTTTATGTACTGAGGCAGTACCAGACCCATAGAGCTCCCATTGTTTGATAACTTCAACCATTGTGTCCAATTTTCACCTTATGCGTTTAAAACTTCCATTGTCCAATAAAGTAGCTTGGGGCAAAATAAAAGAATAATTATTTTTCTTTTCATCCAATCTGTCAGGTTTTTGAACCTATATTCATTAGGTCTCAAATTTATCAATGAGAGGTATATTCTTTTATCTTCCCTCCTCCATGTAACATAACCCCTAGGATAGCTACAGTTTGTCCAGCAGTATAGTTTTAGGGGAGCTCTACAGTCATTGTGTTGCCATGGTAGCTGGAAGCTGTTAGGTAGCATTCTCTGGCCACTGAGTATGTAAAATTAAGAGAAGACCCAATGTGAATAGACCTATTACTTAGCTGAGGGGTTGTCCTTTTTGAAGAGGAATTTTAGTCCATCTAGTGGATGCTGGAATATTCTTGTTGCCTGTCTTCTGGAGGAAGGAATTCTTTTTCAGAAGTCCACTTTCTGACTCAGGCAGGCATGGTGTACCCAATAATCCATTCCAGACACCTTGACGGTGGTTGGAGTAGCAAGTATCACTGTGTATGGTCCTTCCCAGATGGGTTCTAATCTTGGAGAGAGAGAGGGTAAGCTTTTTTTTTGTCTTTTTTCGTGGTTCTGGGGATTGATCCCAGGGACGTTCTACCTCTGAGCTATACCCCCAGCTCTATTTTATTCTATATTTTGAAACAGGGTCTCACTAAGTTGCAGAGGACCTCACTAAGTTGATGAGGCTGGTCTTGAACCTGCGATCCTCCTGTCTCAGTCTTCTGAGTACTTGGATTACAAGCGTGTGCCACCACATCCGGCTGAGGGTAAGCTTTTGATTAACACTTGGTTCCCTGGACTGTAAGGCCAGGGTCCATATTTTTTCTCTTGTTTATCTGGAATGTCCTGGAGTGCCCTTTGGAATGAAGCCAGGTTAGTAACATATCTTATTTGCTGTTCTAATTCTTTGTCTAGCACTATGTCATTGGCCAGGAAGGGCCTTCTGTACAACATTTCAAAGGGGCTCAAACCAAGAAGTGAAGGAGTAGTTCACAGTCTAAACAGGGCTATTGGCAGCAACTTAGTCCATGAAGTTTGTACCTTTGACGAAGTTTTTCTAGATGCCTTTTAAGTAGATCAACTTTTCCTGAAGACTGGGGTCTCTAAGCACAATGTAGATGACACTGTATTCCCAGTGCTTGTGAGACTCCCTCGGTCACTGCTGCTTCAAAGGCTGGTCTACTGTCACTTTGATATTCCCTGAGGGAGGCCAAATCTGGGCAATATTTCATTTATTAAGGCCTTGACTACCTCTGTAGCCTTTACTGTCCTACATAGAAAGGCTTCTATCTGCTGGGCTCTGTACCCGCAGGGCACAGGACGACATGATGAAAAAAAACGCTCTTGAGACTTTATTCCTGGTTTTGAAGAGGTGAGAGGAGAGAAGGCAAGATAGTCAAACTCCTTGAACAAAGCTCAGCTCTTATTTTTAATACAGGTTTACAGAATTAAGGTTGGGTCATTAAATCATCGACTATCTCTGGCTAAGGAGTAGATCATTAGGTTAGGAATGCTTTAGAAGATAAGTTGTTATCTGGTATATTTTTCAAGAGCAGCAAAGGTTGCTGTCTTCAGCTCCCTCCTTAGGGCAGTCTTCCACCCTTAAGCAAAGCAAGCAACAGGTGTAGTAAAACAGGAGGAAATAGTTTAGATAATGAAGGGGCATCGAGGTCACTGTCTTCAGTTCCCTCAAGAAAGACAGTCTTTTGCCAAAGCAAGCAAGAAACTATAAATCCTTAAGCCAGTATTTTTCAGACTTAGAACAGTTTCCCACATTTCCCCCCCTTTTTGTTTTGTTTTGTAGATGATATAGCTTCATGAAGGCCACAAATTTTTTTGTCATCTTGTGGTGATATTGAATCATGCCTTGGAGCCTCTTGATAACTACAAGAAGAATGAATAATATTAATATAGCAAATCCTATCAGTCCCCAAATGTGTAAATTGAGTCTAGAAAACCATGTTTGAGGGTTTATTCACTGGAAGGAATCATGTAGGTCCTTTTTTTTTTTTTGCGGTACTGGGGATTGAACACAGAGGCGTTCTACCTCCGCGCTACGCCCCCAGCCCTAATTTTTTATGCTTTATTTTGAAACCGGGTCTCACGAGGTTGCGGAGGGCCTCACTAAGGAGAGAGAGAGAGAGAGAGACAGAAAGAGAGAGAGAGAGACAGAGCAAGAGCTGAGGCTGGCCGCGAACCCGGATCCTCCAGTCTCCGCCTCCCAAAGTACTGGGATTACAAGTGTGCGCCACCACGCCCGGCTAGGTCAGGTTTTTTGTTGGCTGTAGAAACATCATCCCTTGATGTTCTGGAAAAGAACATCAAGGCATAAAGATGTGAGATATTAGCCCCTGACTACAGTAAATTAAACAACAGAGGAGTATTTCAATGCAAAGTATACTGGCCAAGAAAATGAGAATTTTATCCCACCACGATGTTAACCAATCATTTTCTTGCAAAGCAGACACCTACCAAGGTAGTCCAAATGAACTGGAAGTGGGTACTAGCCCACAAATCCAAAAGGCAACTTTATCAATATCTCTGGCATATTCTTGTGCCCAGTCCAGGAAAAAGTTTGCTTTTCCTTGGAAGAATGATGTAAAAATTAGGAGACAAATAAGTTGATATTTTTTAGTCTGGATAGATATAATGTAGGTTTAAGGAAAAAGCACAAAAATAAAACTTATCTTGATTCAGTCTTCTTGGTTCTTTTGAACAATACTTTTAAATCTTCTAAAGGCTCGCAGGAATAGTGTTCACAGGTCTTATCAGTGTCTGGAGGGTTATTCCTGACTTCAGAGCCTTGATCCTGTAAAGTCTCAAGAGGGACAGGTTTAATTCTAGACATATGAACCCAGGAATTGTGTCCCTGTAGTTTAATGGCTGTGGGAGTGCTAAGAACTTGGAAAGGACCCTTCTATTTTGGAAGACTCTGATATGAAGGTGAGTCCTTTTTCCAGGTTTTGAGTAAGACATAATCACCTGGTTGTATTTTTGCTACATAGGTCAAATTATCAGGAGTTGGAAGAACCTCATTGCCATATTCCAATAAAGCATTTTGTACTTGCCCCAAGTTGATTATATACTTAATAATTTTCTGTGTTCTAGGATCAGTGACAGGATCTGAGGTTAGAAAAGACTTTCCATAAAGCATTTCATAAGGAGTCAAGTGGAGAGAGGTTTTAGGAGCAATTCTAATTCTGAATAGAGCAATGGACAGTAAGCATACCCAGGGCTCTGAGGTCTCCAAATCTACAAGTTAGAAGCATTGTAAACCGTTTGGCTTTGGGGGTGCCGTCAACACCAGTTATAATACATATTCTTTAGAAAGGGATCCAGGAGAGAAAGAGCACAGAATCAAGCCCCCATATCCAAAAGAAAATTGATATCTTTACCGGCTACATCAAGAGTCACCCAAGGCTCCTCTGTTGTGATGTCCAGCTGATTTGAGGGCTGAGCAGAGGGGGCCTTGCTGTGCCTCAGGCATCCTCAGTCTTCAAGGGCAGCCAAGATGGGGTGTCCTCACCCCCCTTTGAAAGTGAGGGCAATCATGCTTCCAATGTTTTTCCTCTTTACAGAGGGGGTACATCCCAGGTGCAGATGGACTCTGCTCAGTGCAGTCCTTGACCCAATGCCCAGGCTCTTTGCAATAATGCCAGGCAGGTGCCAGGCCTCAAGCTTCCTTCTCTCTCTCTGGAAGGAGCCTTGGGGTGCCTCTGAGGGGGGCAGAGATGCCAGGGAAATTAAGTGGGCTTTTACTTGTGCCTGCATTTTTCTCCTCTGGTCCTTAATTTTGTTTACCTTGTTGTTGAAATCCCCAAAGGCCAAATTTAAAAGGTGATTAATGGGAGTCTGAGGTCCCATTTTCTGCTTCTGGAGTTTTTTCCTAAAATCTGGGGATGATAAAATGAGTCCCCGATAATATTTGTTGACACAAACAAATCCATTTTGAAGTCAAATTTTTAATCAGAGTGGCATGATTTGGAATGCCAAGTGTTCCATCACCTCTAATTATCTTTGCTTGAGGATGATCATAATATAATTTATTAATACACAAATGTAAATCTTAAAAATATATTACTATTAATAATTTTTGTATAGAGGACATCAGATTGGTAAAGTGTTTTCTTAAGCTTTGCATTTTAGAAGACACTTAGAAACACAAATATGTTTAACTTATAAAGGAGCCAGAAATAACTAACACTATAGTTACATAGAAGTTAACATAAATATTAACTTAACCTTTATTATTGGAATGAAATTTAGAATTTGTGGGTCAGTAAGATAACTATAATCACAAATATATGTAGGTTAACAGCACAAAACAATCAAAGAATAGCTCTAGATCTTTTATAATTTTAGAGAACAGCATTAATAATCAGAAATAAGCTTATTACCTAATAGACAGTTGTTTCTCTCTTATACAATGATAAGACATTTATTTAGTCAGAGCAAACAGATGTAAACCATGTCTTAATGGTGGATTTTTAAACATAGATGGCAGAAGTTTTAGTAACTTAGGGTACAAATACAATGCTCATTGCATAAAGAGATCACTTGTTGGTTAGCTTGCCTGTATATAAAATCCATACACCTTTAACTTTATAAGCTTTAATAAAACATTTAGATGAACCTAGATACACAGCATATTTAGCTCTCAGATATATACACATCTATGATCACAGATATATAGGGTGTCAAATATAGTAATTCAAAGTTATAGTTGTTCATTTGGCGTGGTTTAAAATACAGACATTTAAACCCTGATTCTGCTAAGATGCAGCTTACTAGGTAATCAAAGACAGTAAACACAAGAGATTATTTTGCTAAAACACAACCTTCAAGCTGGTTCTTAGTAAGTGTTAAGAGCACAAAATTATATTATTTTAAGTATAAAAGACATAGAAAATTATCTTAATGAAATGAAATTTTCCTAGGCTAATTTTTGTAAAATTTTTCCAGGAGCAGATTAATATCTTGAGAAAACCTAATTGTTTTAAAAATAGAATCAATGCATTAAATATGACTTTTAGAAACCCCTTTAAAAGTTTCTTTTAATTTTTAACCAATTTATAAAAAATATTGTAAGTTATTGTGATAGTTGGTCTGGTTTGTCAACTTGACTCACCCCAGATCATGTGACTTTGGTTGTGTAACAGCAGATTGAACCAGAAGTCCTGCCCTAAATGTGGGTAGCAGGGTTCTGATAGGTGCAGGACTTGGATAAAGGAAGGAAAAAGCTGCGTAGAGGGAGCTACGACTCTTCATGAAGAGAACGCATCTGCTCTCGTTTGAGATCGTCAGTCTACAATTTTGCCGTTTCCTTGAGGAGCTTCTTGATCTTCTGCTCTCATCTGGGATCCTCGGCCTCCAGCCTTCGAACTGAAGCTTTGCCGTCATTTCTCCGGGGAGTTTCCTTGTCTCCACATCTTGGACTGGACTGAATCGGTGGTTGCCTCCATCCTGGGGCTCCAGCTCTTGGACCACCCAATCGGCTGCTGATTCTTCTGACTCTTCACATGCAGTCGAAATTCAGGACTGTATTGTGAGCTAATCTAATAAATCCTTTTTTCCCCCTCCCTTCCTTTCTTCATTCTGTGAATTCTGTTGATCTGACCAATACAGTTATCTTTAACAGATATTTTAACTTCCTCAAACCCTCTGTGACTTACTTAACCTTGTGATTTTTGTTCTTAATTTCCTTTCCCCTATGGGATAATTCAGTCACTTACAATAAAATTTATTTTTGCCATATAAAATCCTTTCCCATATAAAAACCATTTCCTTTTTTTTCATTATAATACCTCCTCATACCTATGAATATTTCCTATTTTTATTGGGTTTCCCTTTGTCTTAACAATATTTTAACTTACATGCAAAACAATTCTTGTAAAAAATATTTTAATTTAGATAAATTATTTCCTGTAGGTTAAAACAGTTAATACTCAGATAAGACAATTAATACTGTTCTTAATAGTTGTTTATCAAAACACAGCCTTAAGAATTCTTTAGCCTTATATCATAGAATCACATATCAATCAAAATTTTAACTCTTAGTAATTCATATTAAATTATGTTTAGTTAACATCCAAAAGAATGCAATCTTAAACTGCTCCTTACAGATATAAAAACACATTTAATAGACACGAGTATATTGTCTTTTGCTGGTGGTAAGCCAAGAATACTTCATATTTAGCAATTGATGTTTAGCTTTTAACTTACTTATACACAATTTATTTTCTTATTTAAAGATAAACCATTAATAAACACTTACTTATATTTACTTAATTTACCCATTTTAATATCCAGTCAGCACTTTAAGTCATTATTTTAACAAATAAAAAAATCCTAAAAAACAATGAACATTGCAATTTAAGCATCAAATAGGAACAGACAATATAATTCTAATTGGCTAACCTGGAAAAAAATTCTGTTAATCTTTCTCATGACATCTCTTACTTTTATTTTATCAACAGACTTATTTATTAAAGAGTTAAGTCATGTGAGCTAAAAGGTATTTGGATCCATTTTTTTAACTTATGAGCACTCTTTTGTATAAGCCAATTTTGGTACCATGTAGACAATAGACAGACAATACACTTATAGGTACAAAAATACATAAAAATAGACAGCAAACAGCAAACTCATATCTTATAGCTTTAATTTGCCAGGCATTTACAGATGTCTGTCATGTGACACAATGAGTAATAGATTATAGAATAGAGGACACAAACATGGAAACCCATACAGTAGGGGATGTATTGGGCAGGGACTGCCTATCATGAATGTCACTGTCACCATGCAGCAGATCTGCATCAAACATCACCACATTATATTCCTCAGGGGGAAAAACCCAAATATTTAGATCTCTGCCCATTTTTTTCTTCCCACCTATAGAACAAGCCTCCATTTTTAAAGTATATTACGGCCAAGCCAGGTAACAGAAAAACTAGTTTCCACCTAAGTTTTAAAATCTTTTGTCTTTCACTTATTTAATATGTACTCAAGGGATAAGTTCTAAGGGATAGATATTGAATTACCCATGATCTTGTAATTGTTGCATGCTTTAAGGGTTTTTTTGTGTTACTTTTAAAAGAAAAGAAGAAAAGAATCTATCAGGCTCAGACTTTTCATCTGTCCTATGCTGACAATCTGCCTGTGGCTAGGTTTCCTTGCCACAGAGTTGCAGCCCAATCTGAATGAACATTGCCAGCTCATTCCATCTGCAATTTGGGAAGCAAGCGTCCTTGAATCCTAACATGCAGTTCCCAGGGTGCTCTATTAGTGCCTACCGGATCCTCTGAGCCAGCTCGGGGTCCTTAATTCAGGGTGCATTATCAGCCCCTACAGAAAAAGGCAAACAAACAAAACAAAACGAAAGGTTTCTTAAAAAGAGAATATACCTGAGATCTCATCCCCAGTAATTTTAACTTTTTTTACCACTCTTAAAATTTATAATCTCACATTTACAAGCACACCAAAGGTTTTTCTTCTTTGTGAGTACTTGAGGATATTTCCTAGATAAGACAAATTACATGTTAATAAGATATATATATATATATATATATATATATATATATGCAATTCTAATTCTGATATTTATATAATTCAGATTATATATACTATATATATACATATAGATATATAACATATAGATATATCTACATATATATGGTGCTCCTTTCCCTTGACTAGGAAGGATGAATGCCTTTTGGAAGGTTTTTTTTTTTTTTGGAAGGTTTTTTTTCTGTAAAACAAAGCACATTTTAAGTAAACAGTTTCTGTCCCTAATAGTTGACAAACTTCCCTCTTAATTAAAAGTATAAGCAGGCTATGTTTTTACTTATTTGAGGCAAGGGGTCAGACAAAAAGAGAAGAACATTTTTCTTTGACTATACCCATTTAAAAGACAAAATCAGATTTATTTATTTTCCCCCAAAATTAAGTACAAATGTAGGAGAAAAGAAATCAACATACTTTAGTTAAGGAAAAATCCTAAAAGTGACAATTACACAAAGATGGTTTTGAGCTCACATTTATAACAAAAACTTAAGGAGTCAAAAGTTTGACCACTAAAGTATGTTAGGTCTGAATATGCAGTGTTTGAATGAAGGTAGCACCTCTGACTCTTACATCAGAGTTGGTTCCCTTCTACACAGGTCTCGGATGGACCCTCCGGTTGACGAACTATTGGGCTGCTCAAAAACGCTGGGGACCACTCCACTTGACTTTCTCCAGACGAGCAATCCAGGTTACCTCTGACAGGAACAGAGTGTGTTTTAGCCTAAAAAGGTGGATTCTGTCCTTGGTGCTTTTAAGCACTCATTTTCTAAGGGATAATCAGTTTGGTCAGAAAAGGAGAATGAGAGAGAGAAAAAATCTTCCTATAAGTCCCATACCTACCTATTGGTTTTAGAAGCAACACTTACACCAACAGACAACTAGGAAGCCTATAGGTGGTCCTACAACAAAGAAGATGGGTAGAAGGAAAGGAAAAGGAAAAAAAGAGGGATCAGTTGAGCTCCTGTGGGACACTGGAGTTCAGAGACTCTCTCCAGCCCTCTAAGGACTGCATCAGCTGCCGCCATCTTAGCCATTTGCATCTGCACGATGTGGGGCATTTCCCTACCACACAAATGGGGAGCCATGGCCAGAGGGCAAAGCAAGTTTGTGTTTTTTTTTTTTGGTCCTTGAATGTGACAGGGATTTTATACACACATACACACACACACACACACACACACACACACACACACTGCATACACACACAAATAGAACATTTAAAAGCAGGGATGAAAAAAACAAACATTTTATTAGACTTACCATTGTCGATGTCTCTGAAGCCCTATGTTGGGTGCTAAAAATTATGTTAGGGTAAAACACAATAATTCTATGGAGTTCCCAGGTTTGGGCACGGAAACTCACCTCAGGATCCTCAGGGTCCTTGGCTTCCATGCTGAAAAGAATTTCAGCATGCACAGGTCAGAGACAAAGAGGTTTATTAAGGGAAAGTGGGGATACACATCCAAGGGAGAATGTGGCAGACCTCCAGAGCATGAGAGAGGCCCAGGGGATCTTTGCAATCCTTTTCTTATAGGGGACCTAGAGAGAGGGGTTTGACTAGGGGCACATGGCAGGAATGGGGTGTCATGAGATGACTGGTCTCCTTTTCTGAATATTCAGGTTCTCACCATGTCATTGATAGGTGCTGGTGCTAGACAAAAAGTGAGACTTTTGGGAGATGTTTCCTCCCAGGAAGTTGAGGCATGAAGATGGAGTGCAGGGCTTGGCAGAAGATGAAACTTACTCTTTGGGATCTAGTATCTCAGGAATTTCAGGTGTGAAGCTAGGCCATAATGATTAAAAGTGTAGGCCAGGCTTTTATTGAGAACCCAAGTAAAGGACAGGTCAGATGGGCTATTATTTTTAAAAGTGTATAGGCCAGGCCTATTGAAGACCTTTGCCTAAGAAAAGGACAGACCAGGTCTGCAATTATAATGAAAAGTGTGGCCCATAAAGGGCTTTTGTCCAAGAGTGAGCAGGCTCTGTAAGGTGAATCTAAGGATTATGAATTTTATAAAATTTTATAAAATTTATAAATTTTAAAACTATATTTTCCTTTCCTTCCCAATTTGTCTCCTTTCTACCTAATATTTTATTTTTCCTATTCTACCTCATTTCCTCAAACCTATTATAGATATCTGCCTTGTAGCAGTGAATAATAGATTATAAAATGGACGCAAAAGTGGAAGCCTGTATAGCAGGGAATGTGTGAGGCAGGGTCCACTAATCACTGCTGACACTAAAACAAATAGGTTTAGGTGGCCACTTGTCACCATGAGGAAGGCAAAATCAGACGTTACCGCTGCTTATTATTTAGGGGGAAACCCAAATATTTAGATTTTTGATAATTTTTAGGTATTTATAGAAAAAGCCTTTATTTTTTATTTTAATTAGGGCCAAGCCAGGTAATAAAACTATTTTTTCCATTTTTTTTTCAAATTTTTTTACTTTCTACCTATTTAACATATATCCAAGGGATATATGCTTAGGGATAGAATGATTTAAATTTTCTAAAGTCTGAGATATGCATCTCTCATTATATTTTAAAAGTGGCAGGTAAGCAAGGAATAGGCAAGGGCCTTCCAATCAAAAGGGGTTTATAGCTGGATGATATAGCTTCAAGGATTTCTTTAGTAAGCCATTTTTTTTTGTTATGCTTCAATTTAACTCTTCAAATGCCTGAAAGGGCAAAGACTTATGTCTCAGATTTTGCCCTTGAGCCCTGATAACAGGAAATGCCTGTGTGTTTATTTGTTGTTTGATTGTTTGTTTGGCAATAGCAACCTCCCATAAATAGGCAGATACTGCAGGCTCTGATCTTTCAATATTCTTCACAGGGGAGACAGGGCAGATGGCAAAGCGAGTTGAGGTGGCAAGGAAAACTTTTCCTCCATGAACAAATAGGATCCAGACTCTGGAGGAGGAAAGAGGTGGAGCAGGAAGAAGAGGAGACAACCCAGCCTCTAGTGGAGCTGGGGGCTCAGGCTTCTGAGGAGTATGAAAAGGCAACTCACCCTCTAGTGGAGCTGGGGGCTCAGGCCCCTGAAAGGAAGGAGTATGGAGAGGGTATGGAGCAACTCTGACTAGTCCCCATACTCCTAAAGCCAAGTTTCCTCTATCTGAGAACCATGGACAATACTGGATTACTGTAAAGACCTGTTTCTCCCTTTCCAGACTATTACCCATGACAGGAAACCTCTCACTGGAAGTTCCACTCTTTGGCAGCATTCCCAAGTGGGTGCCACTGTTCCTTACTGGAATTAAGTAAATGGGACCAATCGTATTTCTCTCCCTCTCTCTCGGCTCACAACTCTGAATTCTCTGGTGCGTTCCTCCTCACAAGGGGCACCATTTGCCAGGTGCTGTACCAGCAGGGCACAGGATGATGCGATGAAAAAAAACTGCTCTTGAGACTTCATTCCTTATCTGAAAGAGGTGAGAGGGGTGAGGCAAGAGAGTCAAACTCCTGGAGCAAAGCTCAGCTCTTCCTTTTATTACAGATTTACAGAATTAAGACTGGGTCATTAAATCATTCTCTTGCTAAGGCATAGAGCATTGTGTTAGGAATGCTTTAGAAGATAAGTTGTTATCTGACAGATTTTGCAAGGGGGCGGAGGTTGCTATCTTCAGCTCCCTCCTTAGGGAGGTCTTCCACCCTTAGGCAAAGCAAGCAAAAAGTGGAGGAAATAGCTTAGAGAGCAAAGGGGCATCGAGGTCACTGTCTTCAGTTCCCTCAAGAGAGGCAGTCTTCTGCCAAAGCAAGCAAAAACTATAAATCCCTAAGCCAATAATTTTTAGACTTAGAACAGTTTCCCACATATACAGACAATAACATACTACATGTTAAATACCAATGTTAAAATAGGACAAACATTAAAGAAAGATATAGAATACCTAGGAGTTGAGGGAAAAACTGAATGAGAAGAAAGCCAAAAGGCAAGAAAGGAGGGAAATAAATACCAAAAAAAGCACAAAAATGGCATAATAAGATTTGTAAAAGTAAATAAAAAACATATCAGCAATTATAATGTTGATGCTTATCCATTAAAGACCATCAGGGACATATCAAAGAAGTTTGGGATGACGGTCCATTGTCACAAGAAGGTAGTATACCATTATGACCTATAGAATATCAATAATGCTCATCAGACTAGAGAATTATTTGGCCATTTTCAGATTGGACAATGTTTCTGTTTGTGCTGAAACATAATTATGGAGAGTTCTTGCTTGTGTGTTGCTGTCTGATGTTACTGTTCTGCTGTTTATGTTGAACAGGAGAACACCACAATCTGACTCTAACTGCTGAGGAGTTTCTAGGAAACTGAGGCCTGGTTCTTACTGCCAGGCCAGTCATGGGTACAAGGACAACTTTTCTCTTTTTTAAAACATTAATGGTACATGAACTAAACTTGAGAGGCAAAAGACAAAGACTGAAAGTAATAAAATTGCAATGCTGTTTATAAGAATGAAAACGGATGGACCCAGAAGGCTTAAAAGCCAAATGATGAAAAATGAATACAGGCAAATCATATCCAGGAAAAAAAATATTGTGGAATTCCGTTAATATTTGGTAAAGTAGACTTTAAGGCCAAAATCATTAAAAGCAAGAAAAACACTGAAAGCAAGAAAAGCAAGTCATAATATAACAATAAAAGGGTCAACTTACCATAAGAATATCTCAGTATGACATTTTAATGTATGTTACACCTTAGCCTAAAAAGACATCAAGGAAAATGTGACAGAAAAAGGAGAAATAGACACATTCATTGCAGAAAATCCTAACATAATGATGTTTCATTATGGAAATTTTTAAATATTTCCAAAGCTCAACAGTATAGTATGAACTACTATATGAGCACCTCGTAATTTTCTGTTGAAGTTGACGGGTTGTTTGTATCTCTTTTTGGAGAATTATTTGTTTATATCCTTTATCAATTATCTAAACTGTTTTTATGGTCTCCACAATACCCATTTCATTCTTCCCCCATTTTGTGCAGAAAAGCAGTTTGTTTATAATTATGGATTCAAGGCAATTGTCATAATTAGGGATATCCCACCCTCCTTGCTATGGTAGTTTATTTAACACATTTAAATCAGTCTCTTGTGCATAGGAATAATTGATCTACGGGTATCTCAGACAGTGTAGTAGACCTTCCTTATCCATAGTTTCATTTTCTGTAGTTTCAGTTATCCACAGTCAACAATGGTGTGCAAATAATAAATGAAAAAATCCAAAATAAATAATTCATAAATTTTAAATTGTGTGCTATTTTGAGTAGAATGATAAAATCTCACACCTTCTCACTCTTTCCCATCCAAGAGGTGAATCCCACTGTATCCACACTGTATGTGCTACCAACCCATTAGTCACTTAATAGCTATGTGAGTTATCAGACTGTTCTGATATTACTTGTGCTCAAGTAATGTTTCAGTCAGGTCAGCATTATTACTGCTGTGACTCTAAGTACCTGATGAAAACGACCTAGAGCAAGAAAGATTTATTTGCTCACAATTCTGGAGATTTTAGAGGTTTCAGTCCATGTTAGGCCAGGTCATGATTGCAGAGCTCAGGGCATGGCAGCAGGAAGCAGAGAAAAAGGAAGAAGGAGACCTGTGAACATATATATAGTCCCCAAAGCCACACTCTCCATTGACCTACCTTCTCCAGCCACACCCTACCTTCCTATATTACCACCCAATAAATCCATTAATCCATCAATGGATTTATCCATTGATTATATTAGAACCCTCATTGTATTACTTTTATATATATATATTATATATATAATTATATACACATATACATTACATATATTATATATATAATTATATATATATACAGTATATATATCATATATAATCATATATACATATATGTTATATATATAAAATATGTAATTATATATATATCATATGGGTAGATAGATAAAATGCATAACATATATATGCATTATAGTTTTATTGTCTCATATCATAATATAGTAAATAGTGATAGTGACATACATGCCCACAGCAGTTGGTGAGTTCCCCTCCCCCATACATGATACTGAGATTGGCATTGGTATTCTCACATGTGTACATAATGTCCATGGAAGTGTTTCTTTCCTTAATTCTCCCTCTCCCCCCACCCTTCCCCTAGATCACCTCCCTTGCTCCACTAGAGTTTCTCCTTCTACCAGTCCCTCTCATATCCTAATTATTCCATAGCTTCCACATATGCGATAAAACATATGACCCTTCACTTTCTGTGACTGGGTAATTTTACTTAAAATAAAGTACTCCAGGTCCATTCATTTTCCTGCGAATGACATGATTTTGTTCTTTATTGCTGAGTAGAATTCCATTGTGTGTATATTCCATAACTTTGTAATCCATTCATCTGTTGATGGACACCTAGGTTGGTTCCATAATTTGCCTATTGTGAATTGTGCTGCTGTAAGCATGGATATGCATGTATTACTATAATATTCTGATTTCAGTCCTTTTGGAGAGATACCCAGGTGTGGTATAGCTGGATCAGGTGCCGAAGTGCAAGAGCAGTGATGATGGAAATTCAGATACGCCAATGAGAAATAAAAAATTTAAAGTTCTTAATAAAGAAAAACAATCATATGCTAAGTTTGTGAAGATACGCAATAAGAACTAATGAAAAAAATGAGTGTGGTTGTGTTCTAATAAAACTTTATATATAAAAACAGACAGTAGATCGGATTTTCCCACTCCTACTTTTTACTGATTGAAGTGAATCACATGCCAGTGTATATTTCACATAAATATCTGACAACATAAGCCCATTTTAGGACCCTTGTGGCTCTTGAAGGAGGAGAAGGCAGGGCACTGGTAAAGCTTAAACATGATCAGCATTAAAATTGATTCTCCTCTGAACACAAACATGCACATTTCTTATCCTTTATTATATTTGCTTTCTATGACTTAAGCTATGCCCTACAAAGAAACATAAAGTTTTGTACCTTTTTCTCCAAAAGTTTAGAAGATTTATTTTCCTTTTGTGTTTATGTCTTTAGTCCCCATGGAATTTATTGTTTTGAATAGTGTGGTGTAGAGATCTATTTTTTATAACGTTTTAAATTTTCCTAGAAACATTTATTGAATAATTTATCTCCCCACTGATTTGAAGTGCTGCTTCTATCATAATATTGAATATTGAACTATGATTCTTTTTCTCCCTTTTATTAAGATCTCTTAATTCCTTCAGTAAATTTAATATTTTCTCTACAAGGAATAAAGGGCTAATACATTTTTGTTAAGTTAATTTCAAGATACTTTGTCATTTTTGTAGCATTAGTGAATAGAATCTATTTTTTTTCTTTGCTACAATTTTGAATTAGTTCTTGAAAGAGTATGCAGAGCTATCAGGTTTTATATATTGATTATGTATCAGACCATGTCAGAGCTCTAGCATTTTGTCAGTTGATTCTTTTAAAATTTCAAGGTAGATGATTATGTTGTATGCAATAAATTTAAACTTCTTTGGCCTACATTTAAATTTTGTTATTTGTTTAGGTATGAAGATTATGTCAGCCTATAAAATAAGTTGGGTAGTAATCCATCTTTTTGTATTTTCAGGGACAATTGTAAAAAAATTGAAATTAAGTTCTTTCATATTACTATGCAAAATTCATCTGTAAATTATGAGTGATGATTCTGAGTGGTAAAACTTTGGCTACTTCAATTCATCTTACAGACATGATCCAAGAAGAATAAGAAGATTATACTATACTAATTATTAATAGAAGAGCCTTATATTCTTATATGACACTCACTACTTATATCTTAGTTTCCATTCTTGCTCGTATTTATTTTTCCTCTTCATGTTTTCCTTGTGTATACTTCCCAAGAATTTATTTATGAGCTGAATTTATTTATGAGTTTTTTTATTTTATATATTTATTTTTTTTTGTGGTACTGGGGATGGAACCCAGGGGCATTTCACCTCCCAGCTACACCTCCAGCCCCGTTTTTTATTCTTTATTTTGAAACAGGGTCTCACTAAGTTGTGGAGGGCCTCACTAAGTAGCTGAGGCTGGCCCCAAACCTGTGATCCTCCTGTCTCAGTCTCCCAAGTACTGGGATTACAAGCATATGCCGCCACACCCAACTTATTAAGTTTTTTTTTAAAAGAATTGCTTCTATTGATATTCTGCCTTATCTTATGTCTATTTGCTTAATATTTACCTTTTCTCTATAATGTTTTCTTTCTTTGGGTTTATTTTAACATACTTTTCAAATTAAAAGATTTTAATTTATTCAGCCCCCACCCCTGCTTTTTTTTCAGTACTGGGGATTGAACCCAGGGGCATTCTACCTCTGAGCTACACTCCCAGCCCTTTTTATTTTTTATTTTGAAACAGAGTCTCACTAAGTTTCTGAGGGGCTCGCTAAGTTGCTGAGGTTGTCCTGGAACCTATGATTCTCCTATCTTCACATCCCAAGTACTAGGATTGCAGATGTGCACCACTGTATCTGGCTCTGCTTCCCTTTACACCTGTAATCTCAGTACTTGGAAGGCTGAGACAGGAGGATCACAGGTTCGAGACAAGCCTCAGCAATTTAGCAAGACTGTCAGCAACCTAGTGAGACCCTGTTTAAAAGGGGGGGGGCTAGGAGTGTAGCTAGAAGGTAGAACGCCCCTGAGTTCAATTCTCAGTACCACTAACAAATTAAAAAAATAAATATTTAATTTAATACATTTTCTCCGAAGTACTGTTTTATCTCACTCTACACATTTCAGCATGTATTACATCCCTGGTTCACTTTTAGTTTTTTCCCTTTTTTAAATTTCTTTTTGGTACTGAGGATTGAACCCAGGGGTATTCTACCTCTGAGCCACACCCTCGGCCCTATTTTACTTCTTTTATTTTGAAACAAGGTCTAAGTTGCTGAGGGGCTCACTAAATGGCTGAGATTGACCTCAATCCTGTGATCCTCCTATTTCAGCCTCCCAAGTACTCATTGCATGCATGCACTGCAGCTCCCAGCTGTTTACTTTTAGATGTAATTGCTAACTTCCATTTTTTATATCTATTCTTCAAGTCTTTAGTTGCATAAAATAAGGTTTAAAATGTTTTAAAATATGAAATTTGTATGATATCTTTGGAAGGGATGATTTCTAATTAGATTTCACTAGACATCTCTAATGTCTGGTCTATATGACACCAATATTTTGCAATTTGTGGACATTCCCTTTCTTTATAATGTGTGTTCAAGTTTTTAATGTCCCACATATATGTATTGTGCCTGCTATGTTTGGTTGCCACTATATTGGCACTGGTATATTCATCAATATTTCTGAGTCTCCACTCCTTGACCCTTTCAAGGACTTTAATTCCCTATTCCCTTAAAGTCTGCGGTAACTATGTTACTTGCTTGAGAGAATGAAATGCATGTGGAAGAAAAAAGGTGCTAGTGCCCAGTTCTCTGGGCTGTTCTCCCTGGGTTCTGCAAACCCTGGAGCTTCACTTTGAAACATAAAGCAAAAGAAGATGTAGCCTCTCTCAGCCCAATTCCTTGAATCCTGACTATGTAGTGCAGAGCTCTCCTGCTGAGACACCAGTGCATGTAGCAAAAGTGAGAAACAACCTTTATTTTTAAACTCTGAGATTGGGGGATTATTTGTTTGTGTAATGTATCATTGATAAGCTTGGGGCAATTTATGTTATTATAACAGATAATACCACAATCATGATGACTTATAGCAACAGTGGCTTATTTTTGGCTTATGTGATGTAGCCAGAGGACCTGGTTTTGGATCTGCATCTAGGAATTAGGATGAAGGAGCCACCCCACTGAGACAAGGCTGATGCTGCAACAGAGGGAAAGACAGCTGGTGGTATAACAATTACTCTTACAACTTGTGCCAGAAGCAGCACACGCTGCTTCCACTCATACTGCTGTGGCCAAGGAGCACATCATATAGTCAGGCGTATTGTCAACTGGATAGAAAAGATCACGCTTTTACTAGGATAGGTCTAATAGATAAGAGGTGGTAGGAAAGGCAACAGATCCATTGACAGTAATAAACTCTAACATGTGCAGCATAAGCTAGTCTATCCTTTCCAATATACTTCACTTTTTATTTCTGTCTGATATGTCACCTTTGGAGAGAAAGGTATTATCTTCTTGCAGTTTGATCATGGGACTATATCTTCTTGTGGTTGTAATAGCCTGTCTCTATCAATTTTAAAACAATGCTACCAAACACATACTTATTTCATGACATATCTTCCCAACAAATTATGATGCCCATGATTGGGAAATATTTGGAGAAAATGTCATTTTGTCCTTTTTTAAAGTTTTTCACATCAAATTTTATTTTCTATAATAACAGTACTGCGTAAGAGTACTTTTTAAAAATTTTCACCATATATAATTTAATGAAATTAGAGGCAAGATTCCGAAGCCAGACTGCCTTAGTTCAAAACCTGGTTCTGCTAGTTACCATCTGTGTGAGTTAGAGCAAAGTAGCTAACCTTCCTGTGCCTCGATCACCTTGTTAAGGAAATTAAATAATAAATCTCCCGGGCATTATTATGAGAACTGCAATTGTTTCTGGCATGTGGCTGACACTACATGAATATTTACATGGTTTATTTTTATTATTATTTGTCCAGCTTCTTTTATAAACAAGTCAAAAAAAAATGGCAGGATGTGTTTGCCTTGTTTTTATTGCAATCTGCAAATTCTGGTTGCTGAGTTTAGCCTAATCACAGTTATTGCAATCATTAACAATTTTGTACTCAAACCTATTTTTAGTCTTTTTATTTACTATGCTTTGTCTTCCTTTCTATCATTTGTTGGATATATTAAATTTCCTTTTTTTCATTTACTTTTCTATACTGTTAAAAATTGTTATATTTTTATTCTTCTAAGTTTTTTTTTTTTTTTTTTTT
>PVJS01031429.1:0-23417 GCA_004027185.1 Glis glis | reverse complement strand
AGAGAGAGAGAGAGAGAGAGAGAGAGAGAGAGCTGAGGCTGGCCACTAACCCGGATCCTCCGGTCTCCGCCTCCGAAAGTACTGGGATTACAAGCGTGCGCCACCACGCCCGGGCATGAATTAATTTTTTAAAAAAGAAAAAAATAAGTTCATTGGGAAAAAGTTATGGGGGGGGTACCATTACTATTCACTCAGGAAGCTTCGCCCCGCCCTCTGGCCTTTAGATGTGGCCGTGTGACTTGCCTTAGCCAATGAAATGCCAGTCGCAGCAACGTCTGCCACTCCGGGATGGGAGCTTTAGTCTCTGGTGCTGGTGTCTTCTCGGGCTACAGTAACTGGAGCAACTTGGGTCAATACCCAAGCATCGTGCTGAGCCACCAGATGGGGGACCTGCACTGAAGGGTCACCAGACCCAAAATGGACTTTGTATATGTTTTGTTTTGCTTGTTTATTTGTTTGTTTGGTACTGGGGATTAAACCAGGGGCATTGTACACCGAGCTATACCCCAAGCCTTTTTATTTTTTATTTTGAAACAGGGTCTCACTAAGTTGCTGAGGCTGCCCTTGAACCTGTGATTCTCCTGCCTCAGCCTCCCAAGTACTGGGCTTTGTATGAGTGAGAAATGCCTCTGTTGCTATGAGCCACTGTAATTTGTTTTTTCCTACCACATGCCAAGCCCACCCTGATTGCAGTGGAAAAAAAAAAGAGGCTGTTTTGAAATAAAAAATGCAAAGGCAAAAATCTGAAAATTGACATGGATGTCTTCTTCTCACTTCGACAGCCCACTTCTACATTTTGTTTTGGCTGCATAGTATCAAGAAAAATAAGCGGTTGCAAATGTTAACAGTTTTGTTTCTTTTTAAAAACATGATGAAGCCGGGTGTGGTGGCGCACGCTTATAATCCCAGTCCTTGGGATTACAAGTACTGCCTGGACAATGTCTGGCTTTGAGCAGGAGAGAAGAGGAGAAACCTCAGCGAAAGGTGCTGGGGCAGGGGTTGTCACATAGTGCAGCCTGAGGACCAGCCTGCCTCGCCCTCGCCAGCCTCTCTTTATTTTTTTATTTTTTATTTTATTGTGGTTATGGGGATTGAACCATGGGGCATTCTACCTCCAAGCTACACCCCCAGCCCTATTTTATTCTTTTGTGTGTGTGTGTGATACCGGGGATTGAACCCAGGGGCATTCTACCTCCGTGCTACACCCCCAGCCCTATTTTTTATCCTTTATTTTGAAACCGGGTCTCACTAAGTCACAGAGGGCCTCACTAAGTAGCTGAGGTTGGCTGTGAACCCAGATCCTCCGGTCTCAGCCTCCCAAGTACTGGGATTACAAGTGTGTGCCACCATGCTGGCTTATTCTTATTTTTGAAACGGTCTCACTAGGTTGATGAGAGTCTCACTACTTGCTGAGGCTGTCCTTGAACCTGCAATCCTCTTGTCTCAGCCTCCCGAGTACTGAAATTACAAGTGTGCGCCACCACGCCTGGCTGAGCCAGCCTCTCTTTCTCCTGGGCCTTGCTTTCCACCTGCAAAGCGTGGGGACCCTGTGGTTTGGAGGTGTGGGGTGGACCGGGATGCGGTGCACTGCTGGGACAGTAATGGGGATCCCCCTAAGGGGTTCCTCCTGCGTCTTCCTCGTCCCTCAGCCAGCCTTTCTTGTGAGGGCCTGCAATGCTGTTCATGTTTATATCTTCTTCCTGCCTAGGTCACAGGCACCCAGCACTTCTCTAGAGATACTTTAAAGACTCCTGCCTGAGTACTTTGGGAGGCGGAGACCGGAGGATCCGGGTTCGCGGCCAGCCTCATCACTCTCTCTCTCTCTCTCTCCCCCTGTATCTCTCTCTACCTAGTGAGGCCCTCCGCAACTTCGTGAGACCCAGTTTCAAAATAAAGTATAAAAAATAGGGCCAGGGGCGTAGCACGGAGGTAGAATGCCCCTGCGTTCAATCCCTGGTACCCCAAAAAAAAAAAGACTCCTGCCTGAGCCCCGCTGCCCCCTCCCCCACGCCCCGCGCGTCCTAAGGAACGTACAGGCATAATCTCATGTGATACCCACTGTATTCGTCAGATGTTTCACTACTGTTACTGAAGTACCGGACAAGAACAACTCAGAGGAGGAAAGGTTCATGTGGCTCACGGTTTCAGAGGTTCAGTCCATGGTGGGCCGGCTCCAAGGCAGAAACCATGGAGACAGGGTCTGTGGCGGAGGAAAACGCTCAGCTCGTGGCAGCTGGGAAGTAGAGTGGGAGGAAGGGACCAGGGACAGATAGTCCTTGAGGCCACACCCCAGAGACCCTGCTCCTCCAGCCACATCCCTCCTCTGAGCCTTACTGCCTTGGGGACATGCTTTCAACACGAGCTTCTAGGGGAACATTCCAGAACCAAGCCACAGCACCATGACAGCCCCGAGGCTGTGGTGTCACCTCCTTTCTACAGATGAGAACACTGAGGGTCAGAGGGGAAAGGGGGCTGGCATGTCCACAGGGGGCACAGGGAGCTCCCTTGGATCGAGCCCGGCCTTCCCTCCACATCGCCTTGCTATCACACACTAACCCTGAGCCGTTGCCGGGTCTTGCCCGGTCACCCCCAGACCCCTAAAGATGAGCAGTCTGCCTTTGGGGTCTTACTAACAGGGGAGGCAGTATCAGGTCTCAGCCTCCCAGCATGCTCCCTGCCCTCACACCCAGCAGCGGCCAAATCTCCATTTTATTATTCTCTTTGTCCCCTGCCTCCTGAGTCAGCCTCCCCCTCTCTCCTCAGGACCCTCTCGCCAGCCTCCTCCCTGACCTCTTGGCCTCCAGATTCTGTCTCCAGTCCCTCTGCCCACGACGCTGAAGCAGTACAGGCACCTCCCTAGCTCCAGAGTCTTCATTGGCTCCCTAGTGCTCGAGGGAGGAAGCCTGAATACAGTTACCTGCTCAGAGAGGGAGTGGGGGAACCAGGCAGCCCGCACACACAGGATCAGAGCGGCCTGGAGAAGAGGCAGAGCCCAGGGAAGAGCGGGTCTAAGAGGAAGTTTGCTCTCATCTCCCCTGGAGACGCTGGTCAGTCCCTGAGGACAGCGGCAGCCAGGCAGTAACCATAAAGGAGAACAAACCTAGGCCAGTCGCTGCCTCCGACTCGAGGACAGTGACATCACATGAAACCTCCACTTGCTGCTGGGGTCAGGGGGAGGGCTGACCCTGCCCCGCCACCACCCTCTCAGGAGGGCACCCAGAGGGTACCGGGCACGGAGCCCAGCTCAGACCGCAGAGCGACCCAGGCGGGCCCGGCCCCTCCCTGGAGCCGGGTCATCACGCAGAGGCCCCCGAGTCCCCCATGCCTTTCCCAGCACTCGCCTGCAGGGCCCTCCTCGGGTTCTGCACAGCCTCTGGGGGCCTTGGATGGCACAGATGGGGGCCTCCCGGAGAAACGGAGATAGAGCTGGGGTGCAGGAAGAGGAGGGGAGGAGGGCCACCCTGGTCCCGGATCGGGGCTCATGTGAGTCCTGGGGTAAGGAGCTGGAGCGCTCAGCCGCCTGGAGGAACCGCGTCAGCTGTGAGCTGGCCCAGTGTCTTCAGCACCAGCCCTGGCAAAAGTGTCCCCGAGCCCAGGCAGAGAGGTACTTGCAAAGCCAAGCACAAGGGGACCGCTGGGGGCCTTAGGGGTCCTCCCAGCGGAGCCTCTTGGTAGGGAAGCGCTGAGGGAGGTGAGGAAGACACAGGACCCCCCCAAAGCACTAGCGGGGCAGTCATCTCTCAGGCACAAATGGGGTCACTACGGCTGAGGGAGGCGGAGAGATCGGCAGAAGGTCACGGGAGGAGAACGTGTCGCTCTGCTTCCTGAGCCTGTGCTGAGCAGGTGAACGCATCTGACAGGGAGGCTCAGAGACGTTAAGTGACTTGCCCAAGGCCACAGAGCCAGGGAGCAGCAGAGCAGGGATTCGAACCTGGATCACCTGCATTCATTGCGCTCTGAGAACACAGCAGCCTGTTCTTGGTGCTCAGAATTGTCAAGTTGCTTTTCTGGAAATCTTCCCACGCTGGGGTGGGGGTTAGCATGGAGGCCGGCTTCTCTTCCTGCAGAGGGGCAGCACGAATGTCTCAAGCTTGAAGGCGGCAGGAAGAAGGTCAGCCAACCCGGGGTGTGTGCAGCCAGCCCCCTATCTTGTAGATGGGGAAACTGAGGCTCAGTCAGGAGACCTGGCACATCCAAGGCTCCCCCAGGCCTAAGAGGCAGAGCAGGGCTTAGAATGCAGGCCACTGTTAAGGATGGGGCGTCTGGCCTGGCAGTCCCTGCTATAAATACGATTCTGACTCCCGGGTAACCCTAGCTGCGGGCTGGCCCGCCAGGCACAGCGCCATAAATCCCAGAGCCCGCCACCTCCCGCTGCGCTCCTGCTCTGCGGAATTTTCCTGATGCCCTAACAAGGTACCACATTTTTTTTATAGGCTCCAGAATCATTGCCGGCAGCGTTGAGCTTGCTGTCTTGAGAATAAGAAGGGGTACTGCTGCTGACAAGAGCCAAGGGGGCCCCCCAGATGGCGTGCAGGGTGGGACGCCCCAGCAGAGGGCTGAACCGGGCTTCTGTGCAAACCGCTCTACTGTGTAGCGTCTGGGTGACATCGGGAACTTCAGTCTCCTTGGCCATGTTGAACTTGCAGTTGATGTCACCCGCTTCCAGGGAATAAACAGCATGTCCCCAATGTCTAGGGCACAGCAGATAATTTGGTCCCTTCCTTTGCTTCTCTGGTTGCAGCTTATTTATTGGTTGAATAATAATAACAACAACAGCTGGGCTGGGGATGCGGCTCAATGGTCGAGTGCTTGCCTAGCAAGTACAAGGCCTCGGGTTTGATCCCCAGCACCACAAAACAATGACAACAACAATGATAATTACAACAGTGTACACTGCCAGCAACGAGCCGGCACTATTCTAAGTGTGCGACATACTGTTGGTCATGTAATCCTTACTGCAACTTGGGAATCTATTGTTCTGTTATTGTCCCCACTTAACAGATGGGAAAACGAAGACGCAGTGACCTTGCATAACCTGCCCAAGGTCACGGGGTTGTGAGTGGAGAGCCGAGAATGTTCCATCGTCAGCACAGGCCCAGGTATTACTTCTGGAATAAGCAGTGGCATCCACCGCTGCTGGGGACAGGGATCCAGAGAAGTCTGGATACACGCCAGGAGGCTGGGTAAGTACCTCTGCTCCCTGCACCCAGGCTCAGCCTCAGGCCCAGGTATCCAAGGCAAAGACCATCACACAGAGTGCTATCGCCCGGAAAGCCAAGCCACTGGCCCAGCCAGGACAGACAGAGTCAGGATGGACCCCAGCCCCCCACTGTCAGCGAAGAGACAGCGAGGCCCACAGCTCCTGGCCCTGCTGCACGCACAGGCACTCCACGCCATTCCATCGCCCCAACGGGCTAAATATTGTCCTGGCCTTCCTGAAATACTCATCCCCTTGCGGCTGGCTTTACAAGCTGCTAAAACCAGGGCCGTGTCCCTGGTGGAGGGAGAGAGCTATTCCGGGTGCGCGTCAGGTGTGGGGCACAGCCAGCCAGAAATGGCCGTCTGCCGGCTCCCCCGGCTCTGGCGGCCTCGCAGCCACACAGCCAGTGCCAGGCAGCCAGCAAGGCTGGCGCCCAGCGAAGAAGGCGAGGTCAGGCTGCTTTTGTCAGTGCCCCCCTCCGACACACGCGCACACGCACGCACGCACATGCACACACACACAGGCTCAGGCTCCATATTGTCCATCAGACATCATGCAGGGTGCGGTCTGGTGGCTCACCGAGGAAGCCCTGCGGAGGAGATGCACAGGCCCCCTGCCCCTCTAGGTCCCTCCCTGGATGCCCACCTCCTACTGCCACAAAAGAGCCACCGAGTGCCCACTACACGCCAGGCACCGGCAGACACTCTCATACACGAAGCATTTAATTCCCACCACCTGTGGGTTAGGGGCCATTACCACTGTCTGCTTTCACCTGCGAACAAGGAGGCTCAGAGAAGTTGAGCCACTCGCCCAAGGTCACCTGGCCTGGAAGGGAAAGAGTCGGGGTTGAACCTAAATGGCCTAACTCCAGGGACCCTGTGTAACCCCGGGTCAGGCTGCGCCCAGCCCCCTCCCCACTCAAGGCTGGTTCAAGGAGTGTCCACGGCAGAGCTTGTCCTTCAACCAAAGGGAGCTGGGGGCGGCCCACCCCCTCCACATCCCTCTCCCGAGAGAGGCAGGGGGTACGTGGGGGTACATGGCCAGGATCTGACCACGTCCCTGGCCATTTCCAACCTAGAGGATGTGGGGGTCTATGGGGAGCCTGCCTCACGCTGGGGGACCAGGCGCTCAGGAATTGCAAAGGTCTCAGACTCACGGGGACTCTCATGGAAGCTGTGTACTCTCCCCCCACTTAAAAGTTCACACATCCTCATTTGCACGGGGTGCCAAGGGCCCGTGGCACCCTGAACCCACCGGGGGATCCCCCAGTCTAACTCCTGCACCCTGTGGGCCAGCCCTCCCCCACCACGCCCAGGCTGACAGCTGGGAAGAGTTTGTAGCAGGCGCGGCTTCCTGCTCCGGCCCTTGGGAAGCTGGGGGTGCGGCAGAACTCAGCTTTGAAAGTCAAGCCTCCCCCTCCAGGGTCTCAGCCCCCTGGGGGGCCAGGATGGGAGGATGGGGGTCCAGCCTTGCAGCTGCCTGCAGCCCGTAGGGGGCCCAGCGCCCTCACGACCGGCCGCCCTGGCTCTGCAACCGGAGCCATACGAGTAAATATAGCGCTGCCACTCACCGGCCGAGGGGCCCTCGCCGTCCGACATGGTGCAGGAGATGGGCAGCCGCTGGCCACCGGCCTGAGGGGACGCTCAGAGTCCTCGGTGGCGGTCACCCACCCGGCAGGGCTTGGGGCTGTCCTGTGTCCAGCCCCTAGGCAGCGTCCCGCCTCGGCAGCCCGGCCACCCCCCCATGCTGGGCTGGGCAGATAAGAGCGAGCCGCGGTGCCAGGAGCCCGTGCGATTGGTGGATAATTCTGGGCACTGCCCTCCCCTGCCCGGGGCCTCTCCCGGGCAGCCCCGGAATGTGGCCTGAGAAGCCACTGCACCCCTGGGTGCTTGGTCAGTCCCCAGTCCCTGGGGACTCCGGAACACCGGCTCACTCTGCCCCTGCACCAGGGCCATTGTGGGCCTTTAGGGACGGAGGATGACAGGCGACAACACCCATCGAGTGCGTGCAGGTACCAGGAGCCAGGCTCTGTACAGCCACATTGGACATCTTGGGGTGGCCACATTATGCCCATGACACAGATGGGGTTAAGGCACCCACCCCAAGCGACCCGCAGCTAGGGTGTGACCAGGACCTGGAGCCAGGCTGTCTGTCTCCAAGGCCACAGGAAGGCTGCACCTCGCCTCTGATTGTTTGGTCAAGAGCAGCGACACTTATGGAACCTGCTAGGTGCTACTGTTCTGTAAGTGTCAGGGAGCAAGGGGGATGGAGAGGGCCCCCATGGACAGCCTCATGATTCTGCGCCTGGCACGGAGTGGTGCTCAGAAGTACCAGCTGATGCTGGGCATGGTGGCACACGCCTGTGATCCCAGTACTTGGGAGGCTGAGGCAGGAGGATCACAGGTTCGAGGACAACCTCAGCAAATAGACTCATCAACCCAGTGAGACCCTGTTTCAAAATAAAAATCGGGCTGGGGGTGTAGCTCAGAGGTAGAGTACCCCTGGGTTCAATCCCCAGTACCACAATAAATAAACAAATAAATAAATGAATACCGACTGATTACAATGCACCAATAAAAGTATAAAAATAATGTACATCAGCTGAGAGGACGCACTCTCACAAGCACGTGGCGTGTGCTTGCTGTATGCTTGGTTAAGAGCCAATCTGGCCTCTCTCCTGGGGTCCCATAAGGTGGAGGCAGGACCAGCTAAGGGTCAGAGGCCCCAGAAGCATTCCCCCACCCCGCACCGGCTTGGGCTCCACCGGGCCCCTGGGACTTGAAGTCTGTCCACTTCTGCTGCAGAGCACAGAGGGAGAGAAGCTGGTTATGAGCCCCAGTCAGAGAGATCCAGGAAGGCTTCCTGAAACAGCTGGCATTTCAGTTACCTTGTTAAGGGGCAAGAAAAGTTCTTCAGGGCAGGAGGAGGGAACAAGAAGTACAAAGGCAAGAGGTGGCAAACATCGACAGGACAGAGTCGGGGTCCCCAGGAGGGAAGAAAGTTCATGCTGTGGAAGAGAAGAGCTCAAGGCCGACGGAGTCAGGTTGGGCTTCCTGGAGGAGGGGGCAGTGCCGGTGCTGAGGGTCAGCCAGCTTCAGAAAACCAGAGCAGGGGAGTGGCGTTCCGGGGTGTCCCGCAGCTCTTTCTTTCCCCAGCACTGCAACCCTTCCCAGCTCAAAG
This sequence comes from Glis glis, assembly GCA_004027185.1. Classification (NCBI taxonomy): domain Eukaryota; kingdom Metazoa; phylum Chordata; class Mammalia; order Rodentia; family Gliridae; genus Glis; species Glis glis. Next base: position 15,037 of record PVJS01031429.1, on the reverse strand, counting down.
ACCCAGAATTGAGGGCAGGCGGTGGTGCCGCCTCTTGGGGTGGGGAGGGGATGGGGCTGTGCAGTCACCCCACTCTTCACCCTGCACAGCTGTCAGAGGGATCACCAAGGAACGCATGCCTGCGAGGTGCCCCAGGCCTCCTGGCCTCCGGCTTGCTGTTCCGCGGCCAGGCCTTCCCTGTCCTCTCCCTCTCCCCTCCTCCGAGAAGCTCCTCTGACTGCGCCAGCCGGGGTGGGTCAGGGACCCTGCGTGCCACGGTGCCAACTCCGCCCTCACTGTGGTCAGTGCCTGGCCCTCACCCTGACTACCTCTTGTTTGGCTCTTGATGCCCTGGTAGGTAAAGAGCTCACTGTCATTGGGGGTGTACAAGCAGGGCTGGACTGGCCCTGGTTGGAGATCCAGAGGAAGGAGTTCAAGCATCTGTGGGGTTGGAGAAAATGGCTCTGGGGCTCTTCTGGGGGTGACCAGTTGTCCTGGGGTGACCACAGAGTCCCTGCTCTCAGGCACGCATGGCGCCATGGGGCAATGCTGGGCAGGACCTGTGGGCCCATCTCAGGTCTCATCTCCCGGGATGGGCGGATTCCATGGAGGAGCAGGCCAGGAAACAGAGGGCACGGCTGCCCCCATGAGGCGCCCTGGGTATGAGACACGCCCTGGTGTGGCGTGGCGCTGCAGAGAACAGACTCCAGGGAGGCCGCATCCTGACCAGTGCCGGGTGCGCTGCAGGACAGGGCCGGAAGGAAGCTGGTGGCTCCACCAGCCTCCCAGGTGACAGGGACGAGCCCAGCCCCCAGCCTCGGATTCTTGCCTGGAGGGGGCCGAGCTACAGTGGAGGAGCACTCCACTCCCGACCCTTCAGCCGTCTGTCTGTCCGTCCACCCCTGTTCCTGTGTGCAGGCCACTTCCCCTTCCTGTCCCCAGCCCCAAGTCCCTTCCTGTTCTCTTTATTGTGGGAACATGTGTCAGGGGAAAAAACAACCGGAGTCCCTGCTCCTGAGGTCATCACGGTGGCTACCCGGCTCACTGCGCGTGTGCAGGAGTGTGCGTGTGCACTTGTGTTTGTGTGCACAACGAGGGTCCACGTGGGAAAGTGTAAGAGCAAGAATGTGACACGCGGGTGTGTGGGCATGTGTGCGTACATGTGCAGGAGCCTTACGTGCATGGGGAATGTGTGTGCGTGTGTGTGTGTGTGTGCGCGCGCACATGCTTACACGCCCTCCATGCAGCCAGCTCACCCTGGAGCTCCAGCTCTCCCTGGCTGACCGTCTGTGCGCCCAGTAGCCCCCAGGGGCCCACAAGTGCCTGATGCCAATTTCAACAACTACTCAGGCGCCACAACATGGCGCCACACGAGGCTGGGTGTGGCCTCTCAGGGCTCAGGAAGGAAGGACAGGCGGGCAGGGAGGACCTCTGTAGCAAGTCCTTGGGGCAGAGACCTGGAGGTTGGGAGCAGGGGCGGGGCAGGCAGGAGGAGGGGGCCTGCGTGGGGAGGAGCATGGGGCACCCCAGGAATGGTGGGAGATTTGGTCCGGCAGGAGTTGGGGACACCTGAAGGGGCGCCCACTTGCTGGGCATCGGCAGGGGCCCAGTCCCAAGAGGCAGAAGAGTGAGGCCGCGTTCCCAGCCACGCGCTCTCCCGCCACAGGGGTCTGTCTCCCTCCAGCGGGGACCCCTTCTCCCTGGCCTTGAAGAGGCGGGTGAACCCGGAGCCTCCGCAGGGGCCTTAGTGGCCATGACTCAAAGGACAGCGGATGTCCACACTGGATGGAACCACAGCAGTCAATCACACACAAACACACGCGCACACACGCACACGGGCACTGAGGCGCACGCGTGCAGCTGCACACGCAGAGACAGACACCACACAAGCACACACATGCGCACATGTGATACTGACATGCAAAGGTCACGCACGCCAGGGGCGCTCGCTCTCTCTCTCACACATACATACACACACACACACACACACACACACACACACGCCCTAGCACAGCTATGGAACCAGTCTCCCACACCAACCCAGGCACCCCGAAGCTGAGTGCCACCCGGGTGGCCTTGGGCAGTCCTCCCAGCGTCCAGGCTCCTGGCCAGGGAAGCAGCTGAGAGGCCCGTCCAGCTGCACCAGGTGTCCCCGGGTGTGCAGGGCGGGAACCTCCTGGGTTCCTCCCGGCTAACCCCTCACGTGGGGGTGGGGGTGGGGGCAGGAGCCATGTCACTTGGTGAAGGGGGCAAGGCACTGGAGTGGAGGCCTCCCAGGCTCAAACTCCTGGCTCGCACAGCAGGGGCGAGGCCCCAGGCATAGGAAAGCTGCCTCCTCCGCCCTCTGGCTCTGTGACCCAGCAAGACCCTCTTGGAGCCATGTGCAGCGGCACACGTTTGTAATCCCAGTACTAGGGAAGCTGAGGCAGGAGGATTTTAATGAGATCCTGCTTCAAAATAAAAAATGAAAATGGCTGGGGTAGGGCCGGAGATGTAGCTCAGTGGTAGAGCTCTTGCCTAGCGAGCACAGGGTTCAATCCCCAGTACTGCAAAATAAATAAATAAATAGGGCTGGAGGTGTAGCTCAGTGGTAGAATGCCCCTGGGTTCAGTCCCCAGCACATCACGCATGCACGCATACACACACACACACACACACACACACACACACACACACACATCCTTGGAGCCTTGCCTGTCATACAGGGTCCCATTTTAGAGCAGCTGGACCCTGGACTTCAAGAGCCATGGTCGCCATCGTCACCATGGATGGCCTGCCCCAGTCCCCAGGGCTACCCAAAGGGCTTGGACACTGGCCTTCTCCTTGGGGTGGGGATCGAGGAACCAGCACAGTTGCTGTCACCCCTCTTTGTTTCCTCAAAGCCAAGGCTGCAGCAGAGCCAGGCCTGAAGAGAGGAGCCGGGATGGGAGAAGGCACAGGTCTTGGGGCTCCTGCTGGAGGTGCTCCCCTCCCGTCCTTGCCCAGCCCCTGCCCAGCCCCTGCCCAGCCCCTGCCCGGCCCCTCCAGGACAGGCTGAGGGAGCCAGCCCACAGCCCCACCTCCTCCAGGACCCCGCCCTCACCCTTGGCAGAGAGAACTCCACTCTGCCTGGTGCCCAGGGTCTGGCCCACCAGCAGGGGCTGCCCAAACAGGGCAGCGCCAGGGGGTGACTGGTTTCCTAGAGTTAGAAGGGCTTGCAGGGAGGGGCTGTGTTCTGGAAGAATCCAGTGATTTTAAAGCTTCCAGTCAAGGCAGGGCAGACTCCCTCCCTCCCCATCTGGCCCCCATACAGAGCTGTGGTCCCCGCACAGCAAGTCCCCCACCCTGCCTGAAGCACCCGGTGTCTGCCCAACCCGCAGAGGGAGGTATTTTTGGACATCCAGGCAAAGATGCCCCAGGCTGCCTGCAGCCCAGTGAGGTCTGGCCAGACGTGGACGTAGGAGCCACCCACCCAGGGGGGCTGTGACCTCCTGACTCTGGACCTGTGTAGAGGACTCGCTGCCTGCTTGACCAGGGGCTAGGGGCCAGCTCAGGCTCCCTGCCAAGGCCCATCCAGAACCTTCCCAGGCCGGCAGCTGCGTGCTGGGACGGTGGGGCATGGTCTTCTGCCCACCCATGCTGGCTCACTGAAGCCCGACAGCGCCACCAGCTGAATGGGCACCTAGAGCCCAGAGGAAGTAAAAACCCCACCTACCCAGGCCGGGCCAAAGCTCTCACCAGCAGGCTAAGACCCCCAGAGTCACCCCCAGCTGGGCCTGGGCCACGAGCAGGGGTCAGTGCAGGGACCCGCCCTGGGGTGGGCACGCGGAAGCTCCCCGTGGGTGAGAGTGCAGGTCCAGGGCTTTCCCCTCGTGGTACCCTCGTGTCCAGGTTTACAGGGGAGGACCAGTGGGAAGAGGCCACCTCCCCAAGTCGCACGGGAGGGCGGGAGGGAGGGCCAGGCCTGGCAGGCCCAGGACCCTCGGGAGGCCTCTCGGGAGGGCACACACTCGCCAGGCCCGGCTCATGTCCGGGAGCAGCGATGGGGACCCCGAGATCGCCGCACCCCACTCGGTGGCCGGGCCTCTGCGAGTCCAGCCACCCCACTTCGGCGGCCCCACCTGCGAACCCGGGACGGAGAGGCCCACCGTCCCGTGGTACGTGGATGCCCGAGGTCCCCGTCCGCCGGCAGGAGGCTGGGCCGCGTCCCCTCCGCCCGCCCCTGCGCCCCGACCCGCCGGCGGGAAGGCGCCGCCCACTCTGCCCACGGCGGACGGCGGCGGCGAGCGCTGCGCCAGGGCTCCCCCGTGCGGCCGCTCTGAGCACTGCAGAAAAGCGCTCGCTCCCTGCTAATAACCTGGAGCCTGTGTCTGCACCCAGGCTCGGTACCTCGCGTGACCCACGTGTGGACGCTCTTAACTCCCCCACCAACCCTCGCGAGTGAGTCCTACCATTTGTCCTCCCTTACAGAAGGGGAAACTGAGGCCCAAGCCCTATATCCAGGGACAGGTGGGGGAAGGACTCTAGGCAGTCTGGATGCAGAGCCCTGTCTAGGACATAGGGGTCCGCTCCACCTGGTCTGGTGGCACCAGCCCACGCACATGGGGAGGGGCCTTGAGGGGCTTCAAGAGAAACGGTTGCTGGACCCTGCCCCGGAAAATGGGTTACCCGGCCCCAGGGACTCCGCCTCCAGCCAGACCGAGTCAGCCCTGCCCCACACAGCCCATTCCGTGGCAGAGGAAGGGCTCAGGATGGCACGCTGGCCCCACAGGCAGTGACAGGAGAGCCAGGGTGGGCCCAGGCTCTAGCTCCCCTCACCCACTCCTCCAGCCCCGGGGTTTCCAGCACCGAGGGCAAGCCCAGGCCTGTGGTGGCGGTGCACCGTGAGCCCGTGGACGGCCACTGGCACACAGGGCCATGGGTTTGAGCCTTGCCTTCGCCGTGGCCTGACCAGCCTTGATTTCTCCGTCTGTGACATGGTTCCCACACATGCTCCCATCCCCTGGGAGGAGTTGAAGAAATGACATGATGTCTTGGGCTCACGATGGCTGGACATTTGCTAAATCGGGGCATGGTAAGGCTGGCAACCTGAAGTTTCCAGAAGGAGCCGACTCCTCCATACAGTGCTAGACTGTGTCCCCACAGGGCTGAGGCTCGATGGCCTGTGACCCTTGCAGGTGGCTGGTGAGAGAGGTGCTGCTCTGCGGGGTCAGGCCTGGCCATGGCAGGGGCAGAGGGCATGGACTTGTGGGGTGCAGGACGGCATGAGGGACTAGAGAACTTCAGAGAAGGGCTGCAGAGGGTGGCGGGGGTCCCAGCAGGGCAGGTGTGGGAGCAGTGGAGGGCTGGGGGGCCCAGAGTAAGATTAGAAGACAGGGACATGTGGTGGCCATGGGAAGGGGCTGCTTCTGGGCGGGGCAGTGACGAGCAAGGTGGTTTTGGCCACGCAGCAGAGGCCAAACCCAGGTGCATCATTCTCAGAGAGGGTGGGGGGTCTGGATTCCCCCCCCCAGGAAGCTGGAAGCAGGGGGTGGGGAAGGCATGGCTCTATTGGAGCGCCAGGTACCTGGGTGGTTTGGCGAGGGAGCAGGAGGATGCTGCAGTCCAGGGGTACCTGAGCCCACACTTCTGCCCAGAAGTATGAAAAAACTGCTTGTGTGGGTGCCCATGGCTCACCTGGGGAGAGGGACAGGCCAGGAACCCAGATACACGTCCGTCCTTCCCAGACCCACCCTAAGCCTGCATTGAACATGTCATCTCCTCTTTGAGCCTCAGTTTCCTCACCTGCTCCACGGGAAGGTCCCTCAGGGCTGTTGTTCAAGACTGTGGCCAGGACCAGACAGACAACATACATTAAGGGTTGGCACCAATCCATGCCTGCCCTGGGGTGGAGAAGGGGCCTCCCTGGGGGCACAGATGCCAGGCAGGGGCTGGAAGCAGTTCTGGCTCTGCACAAAGAGAAGCTCCAAGAGCTGAAGGAACCTGACAAGTCTTTTCCCTTAGATGGGCCCAGAGGACCTGTCCTGCCCAGGATTTACTGCCCTTTGGCCACCCTAGGCCTGGGAGGAAGGGACGGCTTCTTCTACCTGCACACCACCAGGGGGTTACAGCCTCTGGCCAGGTCAGGAGGTGCACAGTACAAGCAAGTGTATCTGCCCAGCTCCCCCAAGATGCTCCCAGAGAGGCCTGGTCCCTGGCCCCTCCAAATCAAGCTCTCAGAGCCAGCCACCCTCCCCAAATCCCAACTCCACACAGCACCTGGGGGTCTAGAATACGATGCAGCGAACTGGCTTCCACTAACACAGGGCCCTCCGGTACGTGGGGCAGGCTTTTCCCAAGATGGTATTCTCTGGGCAGCTCTAGGGGCATCTGCAAGCTGGCCAGCCCTGACAGTCACCAGCCTTGACATTTCCCCGTTTTACAGATGAGCAAACTGAGGCAGGAGCCCCATGGCCCGGGCGGGCCGCTCATTCATGCAGTCAACACACGTTTATTGGGCATCGACTCTGTGCTGGGCCTGGGCGGCCATAGGGCCTCAGAGGCGAAACGCACGTAGACGCCGCCCCGAGGTGCTCGCAGCCTGGTGGGGCCACGGGTCACGCGGGCGGACACTCACGATACAGTGTGGTCAGTGTGGTGTTAGAGGTAGCGCAGGTGACTGAGGGATCGCAGAGGGGGCCCCTGGCCCGGCCGGGGGCGGCAGCGAGGGCTTCTTGGGGGAGGTGACGCTTGAAGAGGGCTCTGGGGAGTGAGTGAGTGAGAGTTAGGGTGTCTTGGCCAGAGGTTGGCGGTGGGGACAGGATGGCAGCAGCTGGGCCGCGGGGTGGCAGGGAGGCTGAGCAGTGTGAAGCAGGTGGTCAGCATGGGGAGGCCAGAGGACGGGGCGGGGTGCAGCTGGGTGGCCCTGGGCCGCAGAGGAGGGTCCTGGCCGGAGGAGTCCCATCCTGCAGGGCGCACTCAGCAGGGCGGGGGCGGGGGCGCGGGCTGCCAGCCCCGGGGCCGCAGGGTGCACAGCACGGGGTCCAGTGGCTTCAGCGTGGCCTGCTCCTGCAGCCCGAAGCGCTGGCCAGGCACCAGCCGGAACTCGAGCCTCTGCAGCAGCTTGGCCATGACCACCTTCACCTCCATCTGGGGCGAGGGTGGGGCGGGGATGACAGAGGAAGGAAGGAGAGAAAAGGAAAGGCGCACACAAGTGAACGAAAGCAAATGTGGCCTCCCCTCCTGCCCTCCGGCACGGCTGTGGCCGTAGCAGTAGCCCAGGGCGCCCAGAGTGGGGTCAGAAGTGCCTCGTGTGGTGGCGCACGCTTGTAAACCCAATACTCGGGAGGATTGCAGGTTGGAGGACAGCCTCAGCAAGTAGTGAGACTCTCATCAACCTAGTAAGACCCTGTTTCGAAATAAAAATAAAATGGGACTGAGGGTGTAGCTCGGAGGGAGAATGCCCCTAAGTTCAATCCCCAGAATAAAAAAAAGAAGTGCCTCCTGGCCCAGGACGAGCCCCACCCTGCAGCCCCCCTGGGCAGGACCCCGGCCCTGTGCCTCCTACCTGAGCAAACTGCTGCCCGATGCAGGAGCGGTGGCCCAGGGAGAAGGGGAAGTAGGTGAACCGCGGTCTGCAGGGAGAGAGATCCCCGAGGTCAACACGGTGACACGCAGCCACACCCTGCTGACGACACCAGCAGATCACCAGCTGCCTCTGCTGGGCTCCAGGGCCGCACGGCCTCATTCACCCTCCTGCCCCCCGGGAGGAGCTGTTGCTGCGCCCGTTTCACCCAGGGAGGACCGAGGCCCAGGGAAGCAAAGCGGCTGGGTGCGGGGTCCTCAGACGCCTCTGCCAGTTCTGTGTTCGGAACTCGGGCAGGGTGTCCCTGGAGTCCCGCTCTTCCCTTGGCTGCTGGGGCACATGGGTGCATCGTCCCCCACAGCAACCTCTGGACCCCCATCATGCTCCACCTCTGGGGTTGGGACTGCACATCAGGGGAAGGCAGAGGTGCAGGCCCAGGTCACATGGCGTCCCAGTGAGGTACTGGTTTTGAGCACAGGTTCTAAAACCAGACTGACTGGGGCAAGCGCCAGCTCTGACACTCGGGCTGCTTCCTAGCCTCTCTGAGCTGGAATTTCCTCCACAGCCACCCCGCAGGGGCCTGTGAGGAGGCTGTGTGGGCTTCATGGGCGCAGGCAGCTCAGACCAAAGGCTGCCCGGGGTGGTGCTTCTCCCACCCATGAGAGCTTGAGGGGGAACTTACTTGGGTGCTCCAGGGCTGAAGCGATCAGGGTTGAAAGTCAGCGGGTCCTCAAAGTAGGTGTCCATGCGCCCCATGACGTAGGTGCTGAACTGCCGGGTGAAGGAGCTGGTATCTCTGGTTCCAGGGTTGTACCCCTTGTGCCTCCCGACCCACTACAGCCACCCCGTGGGGTGACTCAGAGCAGAGCAGCCCCCCATCCTCTATCCACCCACTCCCCACACATCCATGTAGGCAGGTCTGAAATTTCACTGCCCCCCAAAGGTTGTAAGCAGAAGAAAAGGGACAGTCCGGCACGCCCATCACCACCTGGGTATGCTCCATCATTTCATGCTTGGCACAGCCCCCGTGGGGAGCTACCATTGTCCCTAGTTTACTATCGAGGAAACTGAGGCTCTAAGAGGTTCCGTGTCTTGCCTGAAGTTACCCAGAAAATAAGTGGGCACGCTGGGTTCAAACTCAGATCTGCCCCTGCGAGGCTGTCCCCCTCTACCCCCTGGAGCTTCCATTACTCAGTCTCTTTCAACTCTAGGCTTGCTTCAGCCTCCAAGGCTGGGGAGGGGGATCTGTGCCCCCCCCACCAGCCCTTTCCCTGCACCCTGGCACCTCCCGAAAGGAACGATGCTCCCTCTGTGCCTTGGCCTTTAGGGTCCATGTATCTGGCCCTGGAAAAGCAACACGGCTCCCTAATTTGGGCCTTGGTTGCTGGCCTCTGCCTCTCCCACACTTGGACAAAGGATTTCCCTAAGCATCCCCAGCCCTGCTCCTCTGTGCTGAGAGTCCAGGGCACTAGGCATGGGGAAAGGCAGGGAGCGGGAGCATTAGGAATGGGGGCTGGGGTGCCGGGGACTCTTGCCAGACCTGGATGTACGTTATCCTATTGGTGACTGTGACTCAGGTACCATCATCCCCTGGATAAAGCGGGCCCAGATGAACCTGAGACACAGATGGAGATGACTAGGGAGCCCGGAGCACAGTCGGAGCTGGGTCTGCCCACGCACATTCGCAGGGTTGTACCCCCCAGGCGGAGGGTCAGCTGCAGCCTGCGCTCTACCTGACGGAAGTGCACGCTGACCAGGAGGCCATAGGTAGAGTGTGTTGGTCATGAAAGAAATGGCCAGCAAAACAGAATGAAGACCGCTGCAGACAACACTCTGATATGTGCTACAGGAGACAGGGCAGAGCTGGGGAAAGGCCGAGAGCACACTGGTCTCCACAGGTAAAAACAAGAATGGGTCCTGTTATGGGCTGAAATGTGCCTTCGCTCAAATTCATATGTGGAAGTCCTAACCTCAGAAGGTAACTGTTTGGAGAAAGCTATTTTTGGGGGGTTACTAGGGATTAAACCCAGGGGCATTCTACCCTGAGCTATACCTCCAGCCCTTTTTAATTTTTATTTTGAGACAGGGTCTCACAAAGTTGCTGAGGGTCTCACTAAATTGCTGAGGCTGGCCACAAACCTGTGATCCTCCTGTCTCAGTCTCCCAAGTACTGGGATTACAGGCATGCACCATGATGTGTGGATTGGAGAAGGAACCTTTTTTTTTTTTTTTTGCGGTACCGGGGGTTGAACGCAGGGGTGTTCTACCTCCGCGCTACGCCCCCAGCCCTATTTTTTATACTTTTATTTTGAAACCGGGTCTCATGAAGTTGCAGAGGGCCTCACTAAGAAAAGAAAGAGAGAGAGAGAGACAGGGAGAGAGAGAGCGAGAGAGCTGAGGCTGGCCGCGAACCCAGATCCTCCGGTCTCCACCTCCCAAAGTACTGGGATTACAAGCGTGCGCCACCACACCCAGCTTGGAGAAGGATCTTTAAAGAGGTAATTAAACTGGGTGTAGGAGTGCACACCTGTAATCCTAGGACTTGGGATGCTGAGACAGGAGGATTGCAGGTTCAAGGCTAGCCTCAGCAACTTATCGATAAAGAGGCAATTAAGAAGCTGGGCATGGTGGCCAGTACTTGGGAGGCTGAGACTGGAGAATCCGGGTGCGTGGGCAGCCTCAGCTACTTAGTGAGGCTCTCCGCAACTTAGTGAGACCCTGTTTCAAAATAAAGAATAGCCGGGCGTGGTGGCGCACGCTTGTAATCCCAGTACTTGGGAGGCTGAGACAGGAGGATCTGGGTTCACAGCCAGCCTCAGCTACTTACTGAGGCCCTCTGCAACTTCGTGAGACCTGGTTTCAAAATAAAGGATAAAAAATAGGGTCGGGGGTGTAGCTCGGAGGTAGAATGCCCCTGGGTTTAATCCTGGTACCGCAAAAAAAAAAAATAAAATAAAAAAATAGGGCTGGGGGTATAGCCCAGAGGTAGAATGCCCCTGGGTTCGATCCCCAGTAACACACACACACACAAAGAGGCAATGAAGTTAAAATTAGGAAGTTAGGGTGGGCTCTCATCCAATGTGACCATGTGAAGACAGGGAGAAGATGGCATCGACAAGGCAAGGAGAGGGGCCACAGGAGACACAACCCTGTCCACACCTTGATTGTGTATCTCCAGGACTGTGAGGAAATAACTTTCTGTTGTTAGTGTCACTCAGTCTGTGACAGTCTACTTCTCCATGGCAGCCCTGGTAAACCAATAGGAATCCCTACCTCACAGCCAAACACAAAATCAACTCCAGGTGGTTAAGAGCTTAACTTTCAAAATAAATGGAAAATTGTTACAGGACAATGAAAACTCAGGAAAGGGAAGAGTCAATGAATGAATGAATGGATTAAAAACACAAAGAAACAAAATGGAGGAGAGGGTAGCAGGAGGAAGGGGATTATAGTGGGAGAAGGGGCTATAAAACAGGCAGAGAGATCTTAGACAAGTTTGGGTCAGATGTGAATCCAGGCACATCCCCTATCTCCCCCTCGCCAGCTGTGTGACCTAAGATCTTTGAACCTCAGTGTCTTTAGCGTATATGTGGCACCCCTTCCAGAATTATCCACGGTGATCTTACACTGGAGAGTGCAAAGGGGGAGAAGAAGGTCTCTCAGGGCCACAGGGAGACTCAAACAAGAACGCACATGGCAGCTGTGAAGCCTGGGGCGTGATGGACTTCCCCAGCTTCAGGGGGAACGCCACACCGGCCACCCCAGGAGCAATCAGCCCACTCCCGACCCCCACGCACCAAGAGTGGGGTGTTGCCGGGGACCCTGACCCCGTCGATCAAGGTCTCCTCCTCCAGCAGGCGGAAGGTGCCCCATGCTGGCGGGTACAGCCTCAGCGACTCTTTGAGGACCTATGGAGACCACAGGGGAGATCAGGAGAGAGGTCTGGAGGCCCCGGGAACGTGGGGCTGTGTGCCCTGCACCTGCCTCATCCCCACACCTCCCAGGACTGGTTCCCAGACCCCCAACTTGTTAGCCTCACAGTCATGTTCAACTCCTCATGTGACAGATGGAGGAACTGAGGCCCAGGAGAAGGGAGTTGTGCAATATCACAGAAACCCAGAACCAGAAGCCAGGGCTCCTGCCATCCCAGAGGACCACGGACTGGAGCGACTGTGCTTCCAGCAAGTCACGCAAGGCCTCCTCCTCTGCCCTGGCCCGTGGGGCAGGGTCTGCTGAACCTGGCTCCATGGTGGGAAGCTTAGGCTTGTGGAACCCAGGCCTCGTCTACATGTGCAAACATGGACCATTTACTAAAGGGCCGTTGGGATTCCCCGGGAGCCCCATCCACCCATTGTCATTGGCCTGGGGCAGCTTGGGCCTGCCGGGAAGGGGTGTTTGAAATCTCCCAGGGGATTCGCAGATGCAGCAGGATTCAAGAACCACTCCATGAATTGCCCACGCCTGCCCCGAAGCATCTCTCCTACGCCCTGCACCTGAGACAGGTACTGCAGTCTCCCCAGGTCCTCGCAGTCCAGGTGCCTCTTAGAACCGACGACCTCGTCCACCTCAGCCTGCAGCCTGTCAGGTAAGACAAAGTCAAGTTACCTCCAGGGAGACTGTCCGCCCTGTTGCAAATTGTGCTCATTGATTGTGTTTATCCAGCAAGTGTCCAAAACAAAAGTCTTCAGAAACTACATTCCAAGGGCCTGAAAGAGCCCACCCTTTGTGTCTGATGCTCAGAATCAGCTGTGGGAAATAACACACTCCACCCAGAACCTATGCGTGAAGATGCCCATCATGGCCTGGCTGACAGCACCCAACAGCTGGAAACAGCAGCAAGAGGGGTCCAAGGATGCCGGTTGGGTAAGCTTTAGGATATGCACAGTTAAAATGATGTTAGCGATAAGGAGGATTTGGAGGGCTGGGGGTGCGACTTAGTGGTAGGTAGAGCGCCTGCCTAGAGCACTTGGATGGCTTTACACCCATTAGGATAGCTATTAGCAGAAGACACAGAAAATAGTGTTTCTGAGGATGTGAGGAATTGGAATATTTGATGTGAAACGGTGTGCCTGTTATGGACACAGTGTGGCAACTCCTCAAAACATTAAAAACAAGGCCGGGCATGGTGGCGCATGCTTGTAATCCCAGTACTTGGGAGGCTGAGACCGGAGGATCCGGTTTCACGACCAGTCTCAGTTACTTAGTGAGGCCCTGTTTCAAAATAAAGAATAAAAAATAGGGCTGAGAGTGTAGCCTGGAGGTTCAATCCCCGGTACCTCCAAAAAAAAAAAAAAAAACATTAAAAAACAGAATGACCATGTGGTCCAGCAGTTCCACTTCTGGGGATATGCCTCAAAAAATTTTAAGTAGTGACTCAAAGAGATCATTGGGCAGCTATATTCATAGCAGCATTAATTTGCAGTAAGCAAAAGGTAGAAGCAACCCCAGTGTCCAATGGTCCATGGACAGAGAAGCAGAATGTGCTCCATCCATACAGTGGAATATGATGCAGCCTTAAAGAGGAAGGAAAATCTAGTTGGGTGCAGTGGCGCACGCCAGTAATCCCACGCCATGGGAGCTGAGACAGGAGGATCACAGGTTTGAAGCCAGCCTCAGCAACTTAGCAAGACCCTTAGCAACTCAGTGAGACCCTCAGCAACTTAGCAAGACCCGGTTTCAAATTTTTTTTCAAAAAAGGGGCTGGGAATGTAGCTCGGAAGTAGAATGCCCCTGGGTTCAATCCCTCATACCAGGAAAAAAAAAAAAGGAAGGAGATTCTGACACCTGTTCCAACATGGGTGAACCCTGAGAACATTAAGCTGAGTGAAATTAGCCAGTCATAAAAGCGCTGTAGGATTCCACTTTTGTGAGGTCCCTAGAACAGGCAAATGCCTGGCGGCCAGGGCTGGTGGGGGAAGGGGGCTGGTGTTCAAGTGGACAGTTTCCAGTTGGGAGATGGACGGGGAGATGGTGGCCCAGAGCAGATGGACTTAGAGTCCTCGCACTGCGCTCTCACAAGTAGTTAGGATGTCCACCTTTACATGTATTTACCACAATTAAAACATAGCGTGGATTGGGGAAGCGACGGTGATGACGCAGGACAGCGCTGTGATAAAGCTCACAGTGGACAGAAGATGACTGACAACCAGATGGTAAAAAACACACCAAGCCCCACGTGCACAGACAGATGTCGGGGACCCAGAGGGGGTGGTGACCGCTCTGGGCGGCGCAGTGCCATGGTGGCTTTGTTGTTACTATTATTTGGTAGTGGGGGTTGAACCCAGGGGCATTCTACTTCTGAGCCACACCGGCATCCCTTCTTATTTTTTTATTTTGAAACAGGGTCCCACTAAGTTGCTGAGGCTGGCTGCAAACCTGCAATGCTCCTGTGTCAGCCTCCCAAGTACTGGGATTACAAACATGTGCCACCATACCCAGTTCTATTATTATTATTATTATTATTAACTTTTATGCTTTTTCCAATTTCTTTTTTTTTTTTGTGGTGGGGAACAAGCCCAGGGCCTAGCTTTACCACTGAGCTACAGCCAGCCCCAGCCCCTAAATGTTTTATAGAAAGTGCATATTAATATTATATATGTGTGTGTGTGTGTGTGTGTGTGTATATATATATATATATATATATATATATATATATATATATATATTTGTGGTATGGGGGATTGAACCCAGGGGCATTCTACCTCCGAGTTACACCCCCAGCCCTATTTTTTATTCTTTATTTTGAAACCGGGTCTCACTAAGTTGCGGAGGGTCTCACTAAGTTGCTGAGGCTAGCCGCAAACCTGCAATCCTCCTGTCTCAGCCTCCCAAGTACTGGGATTACAAGTGTGCACCACCACGCCCGGCTTTATATATATATTTTTTAAACCAAATAAGCCATTTTATATTTTCATAGTCTTTCACTTTGCGCTTGTATGCTGCTGATGGCCCCCACTTGTCATCGGAGACCCTCCCCACTCCAAGAGCCCTGGCCCAGGGTGGGGGCAGGTGTTTTTGCAGGTGTCTCTGGGATGGTCCTGGAGGGCGCCTATTTGTAAAGGAACCCGTCTGAAATGCCTCGGCTGGGCGCCATCTCCCCAGGGATGCCCTCCTTCATCTTGCCAACCTACGACAAACCCTCCCTGGCACTTCAGAGGGAAGGCTGCTGAGCCGCAGTGCCAGCCTAGACCTGGGTACACCGCGGGGAGGGACAGAACCACAGTTCTCGCCCCCAGCAGCTTCCAGTCTCATGATGGAAACAGACTTGAAGCCAACAGGAAACACATCTGAGAGCTGAGAGGAGCCAGGAGGGGAGGCATGGAGTGGCTGCTCTAGAGAATGGAGGAGGAGGACGAAGAGGATGGAGAGGAGGAGGAGGAAGAGGATGGAGAGGAGGAGGAGGAAGAGGATGGAGAGGAGGAGGAGGAAGAGGATGGAGAGGAGGAGGAAGAAGAGGATGGAGAGGAGGAGGAGGAAGAGGAGGAAGAGGAGCAGGAGGAAGAGGATGGAGAGGAG